>JAKCPI010001578.1:0-43081 GCA_023213315.1 Euborellia annulipes | reverse complement strand
CTTAATGATCAAGCTATTTATCATTTAGGGCCTGCAGTGAAAATGTTAAAAAGTGATTTACATATATTTGCTTGGATATATATCCTTATGAAGGCCGATGTTGCTTTCTGAAGCGAGATTTTTATTATTTTTTTAATGCTACTTAAGGGAGGGGAAGAGGTAGGAGTTAAAGCTGTTTTGCTATTAAAGAGATGAGCTAAGGCCCTGCTGATTGAACAATCAGAAAATTCTTTTTTGACGGTCACGTCTGTCATCGGACTAATCATTATTTTTGAATGAACTGAATATTTTTACTTTCTTTTAGCTATACATATTAATATAGAGAGAAAGATTTGCATTATTTCAAAAATACGATTTCGAGATTTTGATGGAAATACACGTTTTGAGTTCAAAGTATGATCTGTTTGTCTGTGGGTGTGTGTGTCAGTGTATGTTCAAAATAAAGTAAGAAGGAAATGAGTTAAGGGGTTGAAATTTTCTTTGTTATTTAAGGCTTGCTCTCCGCTCAATTTCGAGGTTCCCAAAAATTTCGAAATTAATAAGTATAATATATTACAAATATAGCTGTTTTTGACTGGCTGTAAATATTAAACTTATTAATCCAGCGAGTTCATCAATAAATGTATTTTCAATTTTAGTCCGAAATTTCTTTAAATTGACATTTATGATAAAATTGATGACACACTTTTCTAAAAGAGCAACTCGGAATGCATAATAGTTTATCTTGACATTGACATTCTAGACATGAATAGCTAATCGGAATTTCTCCTACTATAATATTACGAGATACATTATTATAATATGTGTTTTATTTATTATATATGGTACTTAAACTGATTCTATATTTGAGATAAAAATAATTTTAAGAGCCTAAATCAATACTTTCCCAATTCTTCAATCCATTCTCGGATTCGTTATTTCGTAATATTTAAATGTGTCATTAAGATAAAAGAAAATTATATAAGTAATAACAATATAAAATTTTTTTTTCAATTAAATAAAGACAGACAGGGGACTGAGGGCCTGGCAACGGAGAAGAGCAACACAATTTCGTTGCAGTTAAGCAATGCCAAGCGCGGCGATAGCTCGGGATTGGTGACCCCGAGCATTCAGCGAACGACTCCAGATAGCCATCAGTATAATGTAAAATTTATATAATAAAGTCATACCCTAAATGGCCTCATTAGCCGAAAAGGTTTAAAAAGACAGACAGCACTAGAATATAATAAATTGCACCCCTAATCAATAATTAAATCAAGGATGATTTCTAAACTTAATAAATCAAAATAAAAATACTAATCGTCCGCAATTACTTTTTTAATCTATTTCCTCATACCGTTTATGAGAGAGAAAATTATAAAAGGTCATGGTTTCATCCGCTCCTTTAATCTTGATGATAAAAATTTAATTGAAGACAATTTCCATAAAAAAGTAAACTTTTTAAGGAAGTTCCAAGTAATTTATCAAAAAAAAGCTTTTGGTTTTATCATTTTGATTATTATTATAAATGCATTTCAATGAGAAAGTAAAATTTTTCTAACAATTTATTTCAAGATAATCTATTCATGTGAAATGAGATAGGAATTTTTAAGATAAAGATTTTTGTGTAAATCTTTTTTTGAAATTTCTATTGTTTTGGTAATAATAATTTAAATGGAATGGAGGGGGGTTGGAACCTAAAAACATTTCATTTTTTTTTTTTTTTTTTTGTGAAATTTTGGATTTTCCTTTCTCTCTTTTACTTTCTCTTACCTCTATATATGTTAATATATATAGAGAGAAAGTATTGGATTCATGTCAAAAATTCGATGTCGAGATTTTGATGGATATATACGTTTTGAGGTGCCCTAAATCCAAAAAGTGGTTTTCGCAAGATGGTCTCAGTCTGTGTGTATGTGAACAAAATATCTCAAGAACGAAAAGAGCTAGGAAGTTGAAATTTTATATTTAAATTAGGCACCCCCATGGGACGTGACACGAAGCTTTTCAACAAAATCGACCAAAGAGTACTAGTATTTTAGTGATGCACTTTTTCAGTTTTTTTCGATTTTCTCTAAATTTTCTCCAACGATTTTTTTTTTAATTCAAAAATCAATTATTTTTTAGAGTCTCTTTAAAATGTATATTCTCATTTTGCCATTGAAATTTTCTGAAAACCACTTTACTCTTTTCATAGGGAAGATAGGAGAAATGGTTGCCATGGTAACAAAATATAAATATTTTCCCATTCTTATAAATTTTACATCTTGAAATTCGAATGTTCCGTACTGTCGGGAATTAAATATATGTCGACACAAAAAATCTGGTGGGAAGCACAAAACACAACTTTCTCTTGCCGGAGGATAAGAGAAAATTGTGTGCTGTGCGACCAGTCACACCAGATTTTTAAGAAAAGAACACGGGTAATCATCTTCCATCTAATAGAACCGTAAGAGGCAGCGTTGATGATTTATGAATGGCAAATAGCTTTCTATCCCTCAGAGCTTTTTTTTCGTTCTATTCTATTGGAAAATATCATAATTTGTTTTTAATTTAATTTGTCTTCTCTATTTTGAAATCGAATTATTTTGATAGATTTTATTTCTGATTTCTTCTTAGAATACCGGATATATATTAGGAGAAAATTTTAATATTAAAATAGATAATAAATATTTACATCAAAAATGTAGGCGGTAATTTGTAGAGGGACGAAAGTTGATAATATTATTAACCTTGAATATTGAAATTTTATTAATTTTTGAACCATAATATAAAAATATGAAATAAGAAAATCGAGTGGAAAATCAATTTTAGAGGTAGAGGTAGGAGGAGTTGGCAGTTGACCATTTTTCAATTATTTACTCCCTAGAGAACAGTCATTTTAAATTTTATTATTTTATTTAAGGCATTTGGATACCAAATGACTTAAATAAAAATGCCTGGACCCCCCAATTGATATATTAAACATACTGATTATCGTAAAAAAGTCTTAAATGGCCTCAGTTGCCGAAAAGACTGTGTGAATGTGAGTGTGAATGAGAAAAAAGTGTGAATGTTTAAAAAAAAAAAAAAAAAAAATTTATTAAAATCGAAAGAAAGATAAATTTTAGGGGGGACGTCCCCCCCTTGGCGTGGTCAAAAAAACTTTCTGAGGTCTGGAATACCATTTTTCAATTATTTACACCCTAAAGATTTGATTAATATATTTTTCGTAGAGCGAGTAGGATTTGTGAACCCCTAATTTGATATAATGATAGCCTAAAACCACCCCCGGAAAATTATCTACCCATTGAAAAAATCTCCATGAAAATCAGGCCAGTAGTTTCGGAGTCTATGCGTTACAAACAGACAGCCAGGCTTTGTCTTTTTATAATATAAAAGACTACTGGATTGTATTATAATAGTATAGATTCTGTATAGTAGCTGAACCTGTATGAACATGTCGCGCATAGAGGTCAAGACCTATATAAGATTCAAAATATTAATGTTTTTCTGGTTCAAGTAAAATTTTCGTTAATAATGTTTAATATTCCATTCATTCATTGGTTTTATGAAATATAATTTTGTACACTATTATTTTTTGTGAGAGAGAGGTTAATAATATCACGTAATATTAGTACAAAGTCAGTGTACCAGGTAATGAGACACGATGAAAATGGTGCGTATAGAAAGATAGGGAAGATTTTGCATCTAAAAAATGGATAAAATAATATTTGCAGAGCCCCCGGGGCTAAGTGTACTAGGTAGCGTGCCTACCTGGTACCTTCTATACCGAACGTCGCGGGTTCGGACCCCAGGCAGTCCGATTTGGTATCCAAATGGCTTAAATAGAAATGCCTGAACCCCCAATAGATATTATCTCATATATAACGGTTATCGTAAAGTCTTATATGGTCCAAGTTGCCGAAAAGACTGTGAATGTGAGTGTGAATGAGAAAAAAGTGTGAATGTTTTCTTATAAATAAAAAAATATGCAGATAAATTGCCAATTAATCCCGAGAAAGAAAAACTAAGAAAGATTAAATTGATGGATGGCATGCAATTATTGATATTCTATAGGCCTAGTCCCTATAACTATATGAATATCGCATATATGGTATAAGATTAGAGACTCATATTTAGAAATTCTTAAATTTTAATATTAATTTTAAATAGTTATCCACTAAAGATTATAATAAATCAATAATTAGTAATTTTGAGTTGAAATACCCAGGTAAAAACGTTGAGAAAGAGGGAGAGAGAGAGCTGAGCGGCCAGCGGCCATGACGCCTGCTCATCAACTGAGGACGCGTCCGCTTTTTTACGAAAAGCAGCATAGATTCACACTGGTCAAAGGGCACCCCACTACTGAGCTAGCCAAGCATCGCATCTTCTCTTTAGAATAGGCAAATTATGGCGCCAACCCCTCTGATTGGCTAATTAAAAAAGTGGAGAAATGACCGAAGGAGAAGGGGAAAAAAAGGGAGAGAAAGAAGAGATTGATAATGAATTAGGCTATAATTTTTCAAAAAGGGGAGAGGGTGTATTCCCAAATGCTGTTTAGAGAGAACTATAAATAGTGCTGGCATTTTCTAATTTCCGCGGTTTGTTAAAGCATGTAATATTGAATATTAATATTTAATTCTAATAAATATGTCTTATAAAGTAATATTTACTGGTATATGCATATAATAATATATATTTTTTTTATATATTTATATAATATACAGATAGATGACATTAATAAGAGACCCAGAAAAATTGACGGGACCACAATTACTGGGGAAGACTCAATAAAATTTTTGAAAATTGAAAAAAATTTTCTCATTGAAAAGTATTGAATGAACTTCCTATATTCTAGCTCAACCGGCTAAATGGAAAATCTGGTGTGACTTAACACACAGCACACAGCTTTCTCTTAGCTTGGGTAATAGAAGATTTATACAGTGCTTTCAGGCCAGATTTTTTTGTGTCTTTTTGTTTTCCCTAGTTCTAAACTTGACTTACATAAGTAAAAAAGTCAATTGATTCAAAATTTCCATAGGCTCTGTGTATTTCAATTGTATTTTGAATGTTTACTGCTTGAAATAAACTTTAATTATTTTTTTGTTTACTTCAAACAATTTTAACGAAAAATTTTATTGACTTTAAAAATTAGTTGATTTATTAAAGTTAATCAAAATCATTAAGAAGACAATTTTGAGAAAATTGAAAAAGTACATCTGTAAAGTATTAATTAGGACTCTTCGGCTGATTTTATTTGCCAAGGTGGTATCTAATTTAAATGTTGTAGCAAATTTCAACCACCTCAAGATCTTAATATTTTAGTTTACAGACAGACCAACAGACCATTTTGAAGGGCTCAGGGAATCTTAAAACGTGTATTTTCAACAGAATCTCGACATCAAATTTTCAATATGAATTTAATACTTGTATATACATATAGGTAAGAGAAAGTAAAAAGAAATTAATTAAATTTTTTAAGGTTAAGAGGGAATATATATTTCTTAATGAGCCAAATTATAAATTGAGGGAAAATTACGGCACATGATTGAAGTTCTTTATCTGCACGAATTAAGAAAAAGAGTGTCCCAGGCGGGATCGAGCTCGAAGGTGGGAGGTTCAGGGGACGAAGCTACGCCGTGGCTAGAGAGCAAAGTAACCACCGAAGAAGGGTAACGCGGCTAGTTATAATCAAATTTGTTAATATTAAAATACATCCTTTGCACTAGAGTTAGGATCGATAAAACTATTATAAATGTGTTTTCAATGAAATGAAATCATTTCATCGTGTTTTTAATATAAACTCTTGGAATTTATCAAAGATTTATAGATCAACACATAAGATTAGCGTATTTAATTTAAAAATGAATTATAAAGAAAATTTTATGAGCTACTCACCAAAAGAAGGATTTCTGGAATTCAAACGAACAAGCACAGGGACCACGTCTGCGTTCAACTGTATGCTCAGCTTTCCTTGTGAAGAGATAAACGATATTCAGGTATGCAACCGCGGAACACCTGTAACAACAGGAATAAAACCTTGTATAAAAGTATATATTTATATATTCTTATCTGTATGAAGATTGTATGTATGTGTATGAGAACAAAGGGATCACTAGACCATTTGAAGCTATAGAAAAAGATTTACATTTATTTCTATTTTTTTTTTTTTTTTTTTTTTTCTATAGATTAAGGATAAAATTAATAACCAACGAAATTGCAAAACTTTCCCGCTCTACACCAAAAAGAGCATAGCAAATCATATAAATCACCCTGGGAGTATAGGATCATTTTGAAGAAAGTTTATATCTCATGTTCTTTTAAAAAGAAGGCCTATGTATAAATAAATTGAAAAGAAAATAGACATGTGTAGTCAATTTTATTTAATCCAGATTAATCAGTTCTAGCGGTTGACGTTTCGACTGCAGGCTAGCCGGCTGGCTATAATCGTGCTTGGTTTTGTCGCTGTTAAAATTACCCACTTCGATTATTGCCAACCGGTTCTGAAGATGTCTTAGGTTTGGAGTCGAAACGTCAGTCGCGAGGACCTTGATATAAAAAAAATTACTACACATGACCTTTTCTTCTCAGTTCGTCATCATTAAGCCTTCCAGCTTATAAATATATTTTTATTCATATTTAAAAAAAAAATTCAGAGATTATGTTGACATATATTTGTCATCTGTTTATCTTTTTTTCTTTTTTTGAAAATAAATCTTGTTTCATTTAACTTATGAAATTTGGTCCAGATCTGGATACCAACTACTTTATTGTTTATAGAATATGTTGGCCTGAAAACTCACCTGAGAGGGCGTTTTTAATTGAAATTTAATTAAATAAAATTACTACGCATTAGGGTGGTCCTTATTTATAGAGGTCAAGTTTTTTTTTTTTTTAGAAATTTAATAGAAGGTACTAGTTTCCATTGCAATACAAAATAATATCTGCAAAATTTGAACTCATTTGTAAAATAGCAACACGTGGCCCATCGCCTTTGAACTTTGAGAATTTCCAAAAATTTTCTTAAAACTAAGCATTCCCTTTGTTTTCGTCCACAAGGGACTAAATTAATTTCACATTTCAATAAAATAAGAAATTAGAAATATTTTATTGCTTAAAATTGCCTTAAATAATACATAATAAATTAATAGAACAAATAAGTAAAGATATAAGAGTTAGATTAAATTGTATCATCTGTCAAAGTTCCTCAGCATAAATCTGTTCATATTTAACAAATGCGTGAGTAGTTTAGTGTTTAGTCAAATATGAATTGAGGTATTCATTGAATAGATTATTAAATATCTTATTTAAATAAATAGATCTCGAAAATTATTTAAATAAAATAATATACGGAGCCAATTTTGAGAAAATCGAAAAAAAAAAAAAACTGAAAAAGTTCATCAGTAAAGGTACTAGTACTCTTTGGCCGATTTTGAATAAAAACTTATTTTCACGCCTCAGAGGTGTGCCTAATTTAAATTTTATATTTAAATATAAAATTTCAACTTCGTAGCTCAATTTCTTCATGCTTAAAATTGAACACAGACACACAGACAGACCATATTGCGAAAACCATTTTTTTGGATTCAGGGGACAGAAGTAAGAGAAAGTAAAAAGTCCCGTGGGCCACGTGTTCTTTTTCACCGTTTTTTCCCATTTTGCAGGAACAGTGGCGTAACGTACGCCCCCGCAGACCCCGCAATGCGGGGGGCGGACCTTTGGGGGACCCACGGGCCGGGCCGGGCTAAAAAAACTGTATCTCCTCAGGGCTCCGGTAAAAACGGAAAAATTTAGATAAAAAAAAAACCCCATTAATGAAAATTTGTCTTTTAAAGGGCCCGGAGCTCTCAGGACTCCGGTAAAAACGGAAAAATTTAGATAAAAAAAAGGGCCTGGGGTCCTTAAGGCTCCGGTGAAAACGGAAAAATAAAATGAAAATTTGTCTTTGAGAGGCCCCGGGCCCTCAGGGTTCAGGGATATACTGTATTTAAAAAATATTTTTTGTAAGGTCTAATAATGGGGCCCGAAATAAAGATTTGCAGGAGGGCCCAGCTAAAAAACGTTACGCTACTGTGCAGGAATTATCTTTTTTTATATAAACGAACAATTTGAGAGGTATCTGCAACTTAAAAAAATAAGGATCACTCTACTCACACTGTCTTTGGAATATGAGATTCGTATAATCGTTCTTCAATTCCATCTCATATGGCCTCTCCGTAAGGCAGTGGTTTCCAAACTTTATGTTGCCACGCCTCCCTTAAAAATAATTAATCTTATGACGCCTCCCCCTCCCCTATTTTATAAAATAATACAAAAACAAAAGTTTTTAATGCTAAAAAATATAAATTTATATAAAAGTATTTTTTTTATTTATTCTTATTTATATTAAAACTAGCAATCATTTGGAAAATTGATCCTGGGGGTCAATATTCGCGCCTCCCCTTGTTAGACTAGTCCGCGCCTCACAATTTGGAAAACGCTGGTATAAGGGTATTTTATGGCTGGTGGAATTTGTATCAGGAATGAAAGTTAGAAGAAAACGCAACCAGAATTTTTTCTTTAAAAATATATTTTAACAGCTTACGTTTCGGCCTTGGTCAAAGCCATCCTCGGATGACCACTAACAGCTCCGAGGATGGCTTTGACCAAAGCCGAAATGTCAGCTGTTAAAATATATTTAAAAAAAAAATATAACCAAGTATTTATTAATTTTTAAAGAAAAATTCTGTTTGTTTTTTTACTTTCATCCTGAAGAAAAATATTTTTCTCAAATCTTATTTTCACCCCCTGGGGGTGCCCCTAATGTAAATATAAAATTTCAACCTCCTAGCTCAATTCCTTCATGCTTTAAATTGAACCCAAACACACACACAGACAGACCATGTCGGGGAAAAGATTAAAAAAAATGCCCTCAGGCTTGGTGTAGATGGTAGCGTGCCTACCTTCTATACCGAACGTCGCGGGTTCGGACCCTGGCAGTCCGAAATGGTAACCAAATGGCTTAAATATAAATTCCTGGACCCCAATATGTATATTATTAATTAATAACGGTTATCGTATAAACTCTTATATGGCCTGAGTTGCCGAAAAGACCTTGTGAATGAGTTTGTGAGTGTTGAGTGTGAATGAGAAAAAAATGTGAGTGTTTAAAAAAAAAAAATAAGATAAAAATAAAAAACTAATTTTTTTTTTAATGACACCTACACTCCCCCTCCCCCTTTCAACAGCTTATATTCTCCCTCTACCCTTAGTGAAATACAAAATATTAAATTTCATATTCAAAAGAATCGTTTTTCGAAGCCAAATTATTTGTTTCTATCATTTTTTTTTTCAATGATAAAATGCATAATAATTACCTTTAATAAGACACTCAGAGGGTGAACTCGTTGACGGTGAGGTCAGGGTGGGTTACACTATATGAATTATTCACTTTAAATCACTTTAAACACTGGAGCTGCTTCTCCGCGCTTACCTCTCGGCCACGCGCTCGACTGAACAAGAAACTCGTCTCTCTCTGAATAGGAATAAATAAATGAACCTAACAATTCCCTTTTTATTTAATACCTTTTTCTCTAATCAAACTATATTTAGAGCTGGAAAAAAATGTCAATAAGTGATTTGGAATATTCCAAGGCCTTTATTTAATCCACCCTTCATTACCCCTAATCAAAATAATAATCAACGCTATTTTTTGAATGTTTTCTATTTATTTGGCTTCGATTTAGCTAAAATAAATTAAAAAAAAAAAAAAAAAAACATTTTTTTCAATTTTTCAACCCCTAATCCATCCAATCTTTTTTTTTTTTACACACCACACTTTTTTCCCATTAATTTTTGAAGATTTCGAAACTCTCATAAACAGATTAATTTTAGGCCTAAATAAAAATATTTTTTTATTTATTCATATTTATTATTTTAATTAAAAACTGGATGAGCTTCAGTGGCCCCGTCTCTACTGATGGTGCCACTGCGACTCATCGAGTTTTTAATTAAGGAAAACCTCCGTCCCAAAATCTTCTAAATTTATTTTATTTATAAAACTACAATCATTTGGAAAATTGATCATGGTGGCCAATATTCGCGTCTCCCTAGGAAGGCGCGCCTCACAGTTTGGAAAATGCTGCCGTAAGGTTAGAGTTCTTTTTAAAGTAGAGCGAAAAAGTTTCACATATAGGCCTATATAAAAGATTTGGTCCAGGGGAATCTGAGAAAATCATGGTTCTTAATAACGTTAAATGTTTTTTATACCGATATCTGAAAATGATCCCTATAAATATCCTCAAAGGATCTATTAAGACTAAAATTGTGTAAATTTTAACTTTTTCCTAAAGATGAGCAAAATATGATCTATATATTTACAGATAGATTCAAATACTTTGAGATTTATAAAAATAAAATTGATCACAATACTTTTCCTTATAATTACTTTTATATTATAATGCGAAAAAGAAAATATCTTCCAAAAAAAAATGTTTTAAATCCAACCCTAGACCAAGGGCGGATCCAGAGGTGTTTCTCGGGGGGGGGGTAACATGGTGTGACCCGTCGCACAGCACACTATTTTTTTCTTAATTTCGGTAATTTAAAGGCGCATTCTGTACTTGTTTGCCAGAATATAAATACAAATCAAATTTTTAAGTATTAATTTTGAAAATTTTACATTAAAAATAAATTTTTTTTTTCAAAAAAAAGGTATTTTTTCAAATTTCGGGGGCGGGGGGGTAATTACCCCCCTTTACCCCCCACCCCCACCCCCTTGTATGCTCTAGACCCTCTAATTTTAATAAAAGATATATATTTATTTGTCCTGAAGGTCTGGAAAGCAGGCATCCCAGGCATCAAAGGCATCACTCATCGCAAGGATACGGCTTTGCTGGTTTTGAAGGGGAGGAGTATTTCGTAATGGAGATCAATCCAAGCATTAATGTTTTCAGTTGTTAATACAGTATTTATCGTTTTGTGTAATAATTTTTGATCAGAATCATTCCAAATAAGTTTCAGAAATATTTTTTCAATTCATTAAATTAGGGAAATTTTATATACAAGCCGCTCCCCCCGTCTTCGCCGGACTTCACCCCTAGCCGGAGGGTGGGGCGAAGCCTACTTACGGAGAGACAGACGGACATTAGCGAATAATATAGATTATTATGGGATATTATCAGCAATAAAATTAAGGAATGTGACATGAAATTTATATGGTGACTTTACCTTGTTTCTAATTGTTTTTCAGTTTTATCTTCGTCGGCTGGGTTCAACAAGACGGCCGAATCAGCGGCAGCAGCGAAGGCTTTGGCGGCGCGCAAATCTGAGACCTGGCTGCGGGGACACACACTGATCCTTGGGGAGAGTACGGCCAGGTAACTAAAACAAAAGAAAAAATTATAATTAATAAGTTTTAAGAGGACAATTACTAGTGATTTAGTTAAATTAATTAGAAGCCTATATATTTTTTTATTAATGTAATTTGTTTACTATTTTTAAATCTTTTGGGCATCCTTAGGCTTTAAATGAGACACAAATATAATTAAGAAGATACAAATTACCCAGGCACAATTATTTAGCCTACACCATTTGGTGATTTAAATAAATATACATCTGCCTGCCTGGGATCCGATCCCACACCCCTTGGGTTTGGCATTGCTTTGACATTTGTCAATATCTCTTAACCCTGAACCGCAGGGGGAGGGGGGCGGTTATATATCTTCTTTTTTTAAGACTTCCCGGCATCTTAAGCCAAATAGACGATATTCAGAATAATAATACAATGGTTTATATTTATTAATATGTAAAAACCTCAAAATCAAATTGAAAAATCTTTGCATATGTTATGTTGATGAGTCTTGTCTATTATAAAATTTATATAGAGAAATGATGCGATCAAGAGAAAAATTAGGCTTGTCGAAAGGATTGGAATTTGAATTAAGTGAATTTGAAAAAATCTCAAATACTACTCTATCAGCTAAGTGGATTTCACAAAATTTCACGAAATATTACTTTTTAAAAGGGCATATATAGGTAAGAGAAAAAAAATTTTTTTCAGGCTCTAGCTCTTTTAGATACAGACAGAGGATTGATAAATATAAAACTTCTCAACTTCTAGTTACTGTAAAAAATTAAAAGGGAAATTATGAATTTACTCTTAATTATATGAGCCAACATTGTGCAGGCCCCTTTTCCGCATTCTCATAAATTCCCTACCCCTCTAATGTTTATACAATTAATAATTATGTCCACCTTCTGAAATTTATGACGTTAGAACTTGGAACTTATGAGTGATTATTTAAAAGCTTTACTAGGACTTTTTTCTCTCTCTCTGTGCGGGAATTAATTATTTTAGCCTAAATGTTTGTTTGTCTTTGAGAATTTCAAATTTCAAAAATAAATAGAATCTATTATGTAAACTAGAAAAAAAAAATCTGTCTGTATTCAATTTTAAAGCATAAAGAAATTGAGCTACGAGGTTCAAATTTTATATTTAACTTACAAAGCTGTGAGTTTATTTAATGCCGAGGCCAAATATCTCATGCGACTTCGGGGGAACTGGTATCGAACCCAGGATCTCTAGCTTTTCGGGGCATAGGCCTTTTTTGGTGTAGGTCGAGGGGCCTGGTGCAATGGATCAGCACGCGTATGCCTGAGGAAAGGCTGGAAAAGAATAAATATAAATATTTTCCCATATTTATAAATTTTAATGTTGGGTTGCAAGAACGTATTTAACGGTTCGTTAAACGCTTTTGTTGGTTTAAACCTGCCGGGGAAATTTTGGGTTGCAAGAACGTATTTACAGGCGATTGGTTCGTAAAAGCTGTCTTTAAACTAAATGTTGAAACTATAAAGTATCTACTAACCTGATTTGTTTCATTGAATTAAAAAGGAATTTAGTGACTATATTATCACGGGAGAGAGTTTGTATATAAACACATTAATTTAATTGAGTTTCTGGAACGTATTAAGCGATATTATTAATTATTATAGATATTCATCTGACGAAGAGAAAAAGTGAGGTTATAGTATATTCCCAGTTTCTTTATAATTTAACATCTGACAATCAGAGTTACCAACGTATTTATTATTTTTAATGTACGATATTTTAATATTCCGAACATTTTTTTGATTTGTAACCTAATATTAACAATTAAAATTTAAAGAATACAAATATAATTACTATTTTAATTTCTTTTATAATTTTGGTACTATTATAAATGATACAATTTGACAATGCGCCCTTGCGGTCAACTGGGCCAACTACATAGAAAGCTGTCCTTTTCGCGGGCCCAATCGTTTTGCATCTATCTATATATCTTAACAGTAGGGAATAGTTAACGGCTCCTTTAAAGTTGCTTTAGCAACAGCCTATAATTTTAAAGCCCAAAGCGATGTTTACTAACAGACTTTTAAATGTTTACAGAACTGTTTTCTTGCAATCTTGAATTTTAATATATCGGCGGACACTAAATAAATATCGACACAAAAATATCTGTTGTGACAAGCACAGCACACGACTTTCAATCACCAAAGATGAGATAAAGTTGTGTGCTCAGTCACACCAGATATTTTCATTTACGAGTTACCTGATTAAATCAAAATTTTTCAACTAGAGTTACCAGTTGAAAATAAATATTGAATTGACCTTGGCTCTCTAATTCTAATCAAATCGTTCCTTATTTTATTTTATTTTTTTTTTTTATTAAGGTGCGCGTCTCGGGGTGCTAATTTTGGGACTTTCCAGCGGCCACAATTTTGAAGCTATCGACCTCAAATTTTTTTTAAATTAAAGCTATTTAAAATATCTACAACTTATAGAAGCCCTTTTTTTGATTTTCGAAAAAAAAAAAAAAATTTTTTTAGATTAATCGCATTAAATAAAAGATATTTTAAAAAAAGGAGCTCTATAAGTTGTAGATAATTAAATTAGTAATCATTGGGTTAAAAATAATTAATTTTTTGCCTTTAATTAATTAGCTGGAAAGTCTAGAATGAAATGGAACAAGTTGCGTGTTATCCAATGGGGGGAACACTAACGCCATCTGGTGCCGCCTCGAGTCAATCGTGTTTTAACGGTTTTCCGAGACGCGCACCTTAAAGGCCTTCTCTTATCTTTTATCAATTCAATATTTACTTTGATTTTCTTTATTTATTTATTTTTTTTTTTCATATTTCCTCGCAAATCATAAAAATTAAAACATAATAATATGATCTATTAATGACATAATAATAATAAAAAAAAACATGCATGCAGGCATTATTGCGTGACGTTTGACTTAGAAAAAAAAAAAAATTAATATTTGAATAAGAAATTTTATTGATGCTAAATTTTTCTGATGTGATGTGAGTTAAATTGTCACGTAACAGGCATTGTAATGGCAGAGCCTGTGGAAATTTTGAACCAATTGACTTTATTACTTTTTACTAATGAAATGCGAGTGGTCAAGGGTTAACTATGGTCCTATGAGAATTTAAGGGGGAAGGTGTTACGCATGTTTTTCCCGCTAAGATGGCGTTGTGTGTCATAAAAAGTATGCCCAAAAAAGCAAGTAATTCGAAAATTTGCCAAGAGATGTCAGAATGGTAGCTAAAAATATTTAATGCATTTTCATTGATCTTTTAACAATAAATACTTTATAAATGTTATTATATATTATGTATCTTTTATAAAAGTATATAAATATAGGCCAGATATAGGCTATTAGGGGATCAGCTGTTAGACTAGCCTGCCATCTATTGCAAGAATGCTGAACTAATTTGACAGTTGATTTTTAAATAAATCATCTAAGCTTATTTTAAAATTTTCTTAATTAATATGTGATTAATAATAACAATAAATTCATTTTTAAATTTAAAAAAAATTAAAGATTATTGGGACATCTTGTTTTTTTTTGTATTTGCTTGATAACAAAGAAATTAATTACGATAATTTTTTAATAAGTCATTAAAAAAATTATAGCTCGATGTCCCAATAATCTCTTATGAATTTAATTCATTTAAAAAAAAATTGCATTGAAAAATTCCTTATAATTGTCTATTTTTTTTTTTTAAACAAAAAAATCTGCTGTGACAAGCACAACAAGGGTAAGTTGTGTGCTGTGCGACCAGCCACACCATATTTTTTTCTTATAAAAATCAAATCTCTGTAATTTTTTTTCATATTCTTTGAACATATTTTTTTTAAATATGAATCTTATTAAGACAGAGAGAGAAAAAAAACTTTTTTTCCTTAAATGATTCATTGATATTTTAATTTATTTTACTCTTTTTCTTTTAATATTTTAAACTTTATAAGAAAATTTTCTTTGTAAAAACAATCATCAACTTTTTTGTTTGAAAGAGTTTTGGAGACAGAGAAGAGAGAGAGAGAGAGAGAGTTGATTATAAAATTTAGGGAACATTTGTTAGATCAATTAGAATTAATTGTCATGAATATTTGATGAAAATTAGAGAGAAGAGAAAAGGGGTGGGTGGGGGGAAAAAAAGGGCGGAGGAGAAATTGTGTGCGATAAGAATACAAAAAAATACAAAAAAAAAGAGCACAAATAAATAAAAATTTGATGTGATTTAATGCACAGCACACAACTTTCTCTTACCTTTAGTAATTCAAAGTTGTGTTTTGTGCTCTAATACCAGATTTTTTTTGTATTGACATATATATAGTTTCCCATAGCACCGTAGTTAATTTGACCACTTGCATTTCATAAGTAAAAAGTAAAAAAGTCACAAATGTGTTTATTAAAGCTTTTGTGGTTTGAAATATTATTATTAGGAGAATTTTTAATTATAGACCACATTTTTTTGTATTAAATATTTATTAAAAATATATAAATACTGTACAACGTTTCGACTGCTTATTCTGCAGCACTCCAAATATGAGATTAAAATTTTGAAAAATAACCATAGTTTATTTCAAGCAGTCAACATTTAAAATTCACAGAAATTTTGAATTAATTGACTTTTTTATTATTAGTAGAATTTTTAATTATATATACCATATATATATATACCTACAGCCGTTATCAAGTACTGTGCACTTGCTCCGACTCAAGTGAACTAACTGTCATGTCCGTTATGTGCCTTTTTATATACAGTGACGTCAGCGCCATTTGTCGACATTTCTGTGAAGTTAGATTCAAATTTTCCCGCCTCTAACTTCACAGGAATGCCGACAGATGGCGCTGACGTCGCTGTATATAAAAAGGCACATAACTGACATGACAGTTAGTTCACTTGAGTCGGACACAAGTGCACAGTACTTGATAACGGCTGTATATATATATATATATATATATATATATATATGTTCTTGAAGGTTTCCGCGACCGGATGTATGCGAAGACAAGTTTTCTCGGGTTAAGTCGCGTGGGGTGCTGAGATTTACTCGACGTTTCGGCTCTCCTTTTGGAGCCATTTTCAAGAGAGAAGGAAGTTAGGAGGTAATGGTGGAGGGGGGTTGTTTACGGGGTCGCAGTCTTCCTGGTCCCCAGGTCAATTTGGTGGATGACTCAGAGGCGTGGATTGGTCTCTGAGAACTGGAGGAAGGTTGGGTGTGTGTAATTGTGTTCGGTTTAGGTTGACTACGGGGCCTCAATCTGCCTACTCCCCAAGTCGGTGTGTTGGTGGTGTGTTTGGTGGATGCCTCAGAGGTCTGGGTTTGTCTCTGAGGAATGGACAGTGGTTGGTTCTGTGTAATCGGGTTTGTGTTTGGTTTGGGTTGACTTTGGGGCCTCAATCTGCCTACTCCCCAAGTCGGGGTGTTAGCTCTTGGTTCCCGGGGTCTCAACCTGCCTACTCCCCAGGCCGAGAGTAACTGACTGCGAGCCGGAGGTGCAGGTCCTTTTATACCTGTTGCCGGGCATGTGGGCGTGGCTTTGGGAGTCACGTGGCTGTCTCTGATTGGCTGGGCCTGGTCTGGGGGCGTGGCTTTGGGAGTGACGTGCCTGTCTCTGGTTGGCTGGGCTTGGTCTGGGGGCGTGGCTTTGGGAGTGACGTGGCTGTCTCTGGTTGGCTGGGCCTGGTCTGGGGGCGTGGCTTGGTTTGTTGAGATGGATTTGCTGTTGGATATGTTACGTTTGTTTGTGATTGTTTGTGTTTGTTTTGGGGACGTGATATTGTTGTTTCGGGACAGTTTTGGAGTGTGTGAAGTCTTTGTATTTGTGTGAGCCTTGGTTTGGAGTTTAGGAATAAGTGTTTTCCATGTTGTTGGGAAATTGAGGGCGTCGTCTCTTTTGTTTAGACATTCAGGCCTTTTCCCGTAAATTTCTATGGCTTCTCTTGTGATACGGGAGTGGAAGTTGTTTATTGGTTCTATTGTTTTTGTTTGTTCGAAGTTCATAATGTGTCCTGTTTCGTTATGGTGTTTTACTATTGCTGACTGAGGGTCTAGTTTTCTTAGTGCCATTTTGTGTTCGTAAATCCTGAATTGAACTCTTCTGTTAGTTTGGCCTATGTATGACCGATGACACTCGGCACAAGGAATTTCGTAGACTCCGGGGGATTCGTTTGGAATAGTGTCTTTTGGATTTCTTATTAGGTTTGATAGTTTTTGGTGTGTGGTGAAAATGGGTTTTATGTTTTTCTTTTGAAGAATGCGGCCAATTTTATCTGTTATGCCTTTTATGTATGGGAGAAATGCCTTGTGTGTGTTTGGATCTTCAGGTTCTGTTGTAGTTTGTGTTGGTGGTTTTGGTTTTGCCTCATTGTGTATGTGTTTAAGTACCTGGTGTTTGTTGTACCCGTTTTGGGTTAGTGCCTCGGTTAGTTTATGTATTTCATTTTGTCGGTTTTGATTGTCGGTTAGTCTGAGGGATCGTGTTACTAGGGTGCGTATTACTGAATTTAATTGTGCTGGGTGATGGTGGGAACCGGCATTTAGATACCGATTTGTGTGGGTTGGTTTTCTGTATACTGTGTGTGAGAAACCTTCGTCTGAGTTCTTGGTGATCAGGACGTCTAAGAATGGGAGAGAGAAGTCTTTCTCGATTTCTAATGTGAACTGGATCTGGGGATGTATTCTATTTAGATGATTTAGGAAGCTGTCCAGGTGGTTTTTGCCATGAGGCCAGATAACGAATGTGTCGTCCACGTATCGTAACCAGCAGGTCGGTTTGTGTTGAGCGGTGTTTAAAGCTTTGTTTTCAAAGTCTTCCATAAAAACAAAACACAGAATCCCACCCGAAACCATTTCATTAATCGAACACTGCACCTCAAACACGTACTTCACTTTCAACAACCAATTCTACAAACAGGTCCAGGGGGCACCAATGGGCTCTCCTCTCTCACCGGTGTTGGCCAATATTTTCATGGAAGACTTTGAAAACAAAGCTTTAAACATCGCTCAACACAAACCGACCTGCTGGTTACGATACGTGGACGACACATTCGTTATCTGGCCTCATGGCAAAAACCACCTGGACAGCTTCCTAAATCATCTAAATGATCCCTCATTTTCCCAACAACATGGAAAACACTTATTCCTAAACTCCAAACCAAGGCTCACACAAATACAAAGACTTCACACACTCCAAAACTGTCCCGAAACAACAATATCACGTCCCCAAAACAAACACAAACAATCACAAACAAACGAAACATATCCAACAGCAAATCCATCTCAACAAACCAAGCCACGCCCCCAGACCAGGCCCAGCCAACCAGAGACAGCCACGTCACTCCCAAAGCCACGCCCCCAGACCAAGCCCAGCCAACCAGAGACAGGCACGTCACTCCCAAAGCCACGCCCCCAGACCAGGCCCAGCCAATCAGGGACAGCCACGTGACTCCCAAAACCACGCCCACATGCCCGGCAACAGGTATAAAAGGACCTGCACCTCCGGCTCGCAGTCAGTTACTCTCGGCCTGGGGAGTAGGCAGGTTGAGACCCCGGGAACCAAGAGCTAACACCCCGACTTGGGGAGTAGGCAGATTGAGGCCCCAAAGTCAACCCAAACCAAACACAAACCCGATTACACAGAACCAACCACTGTCCATTCCTCAGAGACAAACCCAGACCTCTGAGGCATCCACCAAACACACCACCAACACACCGACTTGGGGAGTAGGCAGATTGAGGCCCCGTAGTCAACCTAAACCGAACACAATTACACACACCCAACCTTCCTCCAGTTCTCAGAGACCAATCCACGCCTCTGAGTCATCCACCAAATTGACCTGGGGACCAGGAAGACTGCGACCCCGTAAACAACCCCCCTCCACCATTACCTCCTAACTTCCTTCTCTCTTGAAAATGGCTCCAAAAGGAGAGCCGAAACGTCGAGTAAATCTCAGCACCCCACGCGACTTAACCCGAGAAAACTTGTCTTCGCATACATCCGGTGTCGGAAACCTTCAAGAATATATATATATATATATATATACGTTATCAAGTACTGTGCACTTGCTCCGACTCAAGTGAACTAACTGTCATGTCCGTTATGTGCCTTTTTATATACAGCGACGTCAGCGCCATTTGTCGGCATTTCTGTGAAGTTAGAGGCGGGAAAATTTGAATCTAACTTCACAGAAATGTCGACAAATGGCGCTGACGTCACTGTATATAAAAAGGCACATAACGGACATGACAGTTAGTTCACTTGAGTCGGAGCAAGTGCACAGTACTTGATAACGGCTGTAGGTATATATATATATATATAATTAAAAATTCTACTAATAATAAAAAAGTCAATTAATTCAAAATTTCTGTGAATTTTAAATGTTGACTGCTTGAAATAAACTATGGTTATTTTTCAAAATTTTAATCTCATATTTGGACATTTTATACACAATAGAGAATCATAAATAAATACAAAATTTCATAAGAATTGGAAAAACAAGGGGGCATAAGAAGTACAGTACATTGCTCATCTATTCACAGCTTATCGGGGAATATTTCGATATACACTGTAGGAGAAAAACTCAGTGGGGTCATTTCAACTTTTTCTTGGGAGGGGCAAATTTTTTCTTGGGGGGGGCAAACATTTTTTTTTTCTTAAAATTTACTTACAAATGGGTACTTAAATTTGGCCAAAACATATTTAATTTAATTAATTGTAATTTTGTACAGTTTGTATACTCGTAGATGTATTTAGAGTATTTTATTTAGAATAATATAAAATTTTATAAAAATCAGAGCCCTTGGGGGGGGGGGGGACAAATGTCGCCCCTGCCCCCCCTCCCCCAAATGACGCCTATGAAAAAACTGATAGGAAAGGTGATGGGAAAACTGAAGTAGCGCACACACTTTCAGTTCAGATAGCCAGGGCGAATTTGAATCAGAGAGGGGGGGGGCAAAAATTTTTTTTTTAGAAAATTAAAATAATTTAATATGTTCAAATAGTATAAAACAAAAACAAATCTACTATAAAGCTTTAAAAATTTTAAATAAAATCACAATTTTAATAAAATTAAAATTTTAAAAATTTGTTAGTGATTTTATCAAAATTTTTTTTAGGCTATATTTATACTATTTAAAGGAAATAAATATTTTTAATTTTCTTCTTTTAATTCAATATAAAATGTTTTTAGAAATTAGAAATACAATAGGGTCTATATAAAATATTTTGGAAAAAAATGAATTTCTTACTCTTTTAATTTTAATTGTAAAAATGTATCGTTTTTAAAAATAAAAGAAGACATATTGCCTCACTCTTTTCGTTCTTGAGATATTTTGTTCACAAACAGACCATGTCGCGAAAACCACTTTTTTGGATTCAGGGAACCTCAAAACGTGTATATCCATCAAAATCTCGACATCGAATTTTTGGCATGAATCCAATACTTTCTTTCTCTATATATATTAACATATATACATAGGTAAGAGAAAGTAAAAATTGCTTCATTTCTATATACGTATCTTAACTTATTATAAAGATTAAAAAAGAAATCTGAGTAATGAATAAATAAATGCTAGAGAGGAAGAGAGAGATTATATTTAACAAAGTTTGTATAAACAAAGGGTGGGTCAGTGAGGAGGGTGAGGGGGGGGAAGGGGGCGTTCACCTTTTTTAGCATAATCCTGTTTGCAAATCTTAAAGGCTTCAGAATGGAAAACAGGATTAAAAAAAAAAAAAAAACAAAAAAAAGAAATCCCCTCTTCTTCTAACTGGTCATCGTCGTCGTCGTCATCCTCGTTGTCGCCTCTTATAAAGTTTTGTTTTTTTAACAAATAAAAGAAAGAAGAAATCTTTTACTTTCTCTTACCTCTATATATATTTGTTAATATATATAGAGAGAGAAAGTATTGGATTCATGTCAAAAATTCGATGTCGAGATTTTGATGGATATACACGTTTTGAGGTCCCCTGAATCCAAAAAAGTGGTTTTCGCGACATGGTCTGTTTGTGAACAAAATATCTCAAGAACGAAAAGAGCTAGGAGGTTGAAATTTTATATTTAAGTTAGGCACCCCCCTGGGACGTGACAAGAAGCTTTTCAACAAAATCGACCAAAGAGTACTAGTACTTTACTGATGTACATTTTCAGTTTTTTTCGATTTTCTCAAAATTTCCTCGAAGGATATTTTTTTTTAATTCATAAATCAACTATTTTTTAGATGCTCTTTAAAATGTATATTCTCATTTTGCCGTTGAAATCTTCTGAAGACCACTTTACTCTTGTGCTTCATAGGAAGGATAGGAGAAATAGTTGCCATGGTAACAAAATATAAATATTTTCCCCATGTTTATAAATTTTATTACATCTTGAATTTTAAAATAACGGCGGAAACTAAAGTTATGTCGACATGAAAAATCTGGTGTGACAAGCACAGTACACTACTTTCGATTACCGAAGGTAAGAGAAAGTTGTGTGCTGTGCGACCAGTCACACCAGATTTTTTGTGTCGACGTGTATTTAGTTTCCGACAGTACAGTTCATTCGATTTTCAAGATGTACAATTTATAAGTTTGGCAAAATATTTATATTTTGTTACCATGGCAACCATTTCTCCTATCCTTCCTATGAAGCACAAGAGTAAAGTGGTCTTCAAATAATTTTGAGAGCAAAATGAGAATATACATTTGAAAGAGCATCTAAAAAATAAATGATTTTTGAATTTTAATCAAAATCGTTGGAGCGAGTTTTGAAAAAAATCGAGAAAAAAAAATGAAATTAACATACAAATCCCTATAGGAAATTAACATTGGCCAAATGCGAAGATAAGGTAGAAAAATTTAAAACGCGTAGAAAGAGAGAAGATAGTTTTGTGAGAGAGAGAGATATGTTTTCTCCGAAAAAAAAAATGGGCGTTTAAATAATAATTGATTTTTAATCTAATAAAAAAAAAAAGATTTAAATTCGGTTACCATGGCAACCATTTATTTCTCCTATCTTTTCTATGAAGCACAAGAGTAAAGTGTGCTTCAAACAATTTTGAGGGCAAAACGAGAATATACATTTGAAAGAGCATCTAAAAAATAATTGATTTTTGAATTTTAATCAAAATCGTTAGAGCGAATTTTGAGAAAATCGAAAAAAACTGAAAAAGTACATCAGTAAAGTACTAGTACTTTTTGGCCGATTTTGATTAAAAGCTTATTTTGTCGGTCCCGGGGGGTGTTTAACTTAAATATAAAATTTCAGCCTCCTAGCTCAATTCCTTCATGCTTAAAATTGAACACACACAGACACACACACAGACAGACAGACAGACAGACAGACAGACCATGTCGCGAAAACCACTTTTTTGGATTCAGGGGACCTCAAAACGTGAAGATCCATCAAAATCTCGACATCGAATTTTTGACATGAAACCAATACTTTCTCTCTATATATATATTACATATATACATAGGCAAGAGAAAGTAAAAAGATTTAGGTGGAGGTAAATATTATAAATCTTCACTACTACTCCTAGTAGTGAGTATTTTTCAAAATAAATTAATTGTGGTTAATTTTAGTTAGTAATTAATAATACAATTTAACTAAAAAAAATTTCAACATTTCGGTCACTATTTCTGCAGTTATACCAGATATTTATTCACTTTGAAAAGAAAACGTTATTTGAGGAAGTTGATTTATTTTTAACTTTGAAATAGAATAGTTGGCTTCTATTTACTACTTTCTCTTACCTATGTATATATGTAATATATATATAGAGAGAAAGTATTGGATTCATGTCAAAAATTCGATGTCGAGATTTTGATGGATCTTCACGTTTTGAGGTCCCCTGAATCCAAAAAAGTGGTTTTCGCGACATGGTCTGTCTGTGTGTATGTGGGTGTGTGTGTGTGTGGGTGGGTGGGTGTGTACTGTATTCAATTTAAAGCTAGGAGGTTTAAATTTTATATTTAATTTAGACACCCACCTGAGGCGTGAAAATAAGCTTTTTATCAAAATCAGCCAAAAAGTAATAGTACTTTACTGATGTATTTTTTCAGTTTTTTTTTTTTTTCGATTTCTTAAAATTCCCTTCGGGAAGAGAAAGTTGTATGCTATGCGACCAGTTCCATCAGATTTTTTGTTGAAAATTTTAAATCATGTTTTGAACGAAAATGCAGATGCAGATGACAGAATCTATGAATTTGATTCAATTTGAACCATGTAAATTTTGTGATGAAAAGGGGGCGATAGGTGATAGACAACCCCCAGAAAGGGGCGATGGGCCACAAAAGGTTGGGAACAATTGAAGGGGTCGGGCGAATATAGTGCTAATCCTCAATTATGACAAACCCGACTTTTCAGCACCATCAATTGTGCAAAAGTCTGTACTATTTGTAAAATTTGTTTCTCAGCCTTGTATTGCCATTAGAGTACTCTGACAGTGTAGCAAACAATCAAAATTCCTGTGGGTCGTTTTGATAACTTACCTACCCCAACATTAAAATAGCATTAAAATAGCTGAAGGACAAACACCATGTATTTCCCCATAGGGAGGCTATTTTAATGTTGGGGTAGGCAGGGGGGGGTCAAACTCGGTTTGTTTACATTTTTTTCATTCCAAGGGAGTGACGTCATGGAGCTCCTCTTTTTGTAAAAGATCTTTCGGAACAAACCATTTATAAATATTTATATACGGTATATTATTAATAAAGCAGAATAAATACCAGGGGCTAAATTAGTTTAGTCAGAAACTATAAAATTTGCAAACAAAACAAAATGAATGTGAACTAGGTTATAGGCAGTCAACAATGCCGCCACATAGAAAAATACAAGCAAAGAGGAGCTTCATGACGCGGGCCAATCAAAAACTGTGACCGGAAAATTGTTTATTTACTAGTTTCTGGCCAACCTGTGTATTTTAAAGACCTTGGGGGTAGGTAAGTTATCAAAACGACCCATTGGTTTCTGTTTGTTTACAAAGTTTAAATTCGAAATATCTCAGAACTATGTTATATATTTGTGGGTTGGCACTATATTCGCCCGACCCTTCAATTGTAGATTCTGAAAGGCTAATCAGATCAGTCTAAATTTGTGCAGAAAGAAAAAACTCTAATTGACTATATAAAAAAAAATCGCGATTAATAAACTCTAGAATCAATTTTATTTTCAAAAAAAACTTCATTTTTTAAGCGAAAAATTATCATAAAATAGCCCATTTTCCGCAAAGCATATCTATTTAACTATAAAATCTAAATATATTACTTTCTCTTACCTATGTATATATGTAATATATATATAGAGAGAAAGTATTGCGATCATGTCAAAAATTCGATGTCGAGATTTTGATGGATATGCATGTTTTGAGGTCCCCTGAGTCCAAAAAAGTGGGTCCCGCAAATTGGTCTGTGTGTGTGTGTGTATGTATGTGTGTGTGTCTGTGTGTGTGTGTGTGTGTGTATGTGTGTGTGGACAGATTTTTAGCATGAAGGAGTTGAGCTAGCGGATTGAAATTTTATATTTAACTTAGGTACCTTCCCACACGCTCAAAATAAGCTTTTGAACAAAATCGGCCAAAAAGTACTAGTACTTTACTGATGTACTTTTTCAGTTTTTTTCGATTTTCTCAAAATTCCCTCCAAGGATTTTTTTTAAAATTCATAAATGAACTATTTTTTAGATGCTCTTTAAAATGTATATTCTCATTTTGCCGTTGAAATCTTCTGAAGACCACTTTACTCTTGTTCTTCATAGGAAAGATAGAACTGGTTGTCATGGTAACGGAATTTAAATCTTTTTCTTTTTATTAGATTAAAAATCAATTATTATTTAAATTCCCATTTATTTTTATTTTATTTGTGTCTTTAATTGTTTCAAAGAAAACATATATCACTCTCTCTCTCTCACTTGCAAACATTATCGTCTCTCTCTACTCTTTTTAAATTCCCTTTCCACCTTATCTTCGCATAGGAACAATGTTAATTTCCTATAGGGATTTGTATGTTAATTTCGATTCAAAAGGGGGTCCCCTTTAGAACTTTTTAGGCATTTAAAATTTTATTTTCCAATTCTTATGAAATTTTGTATTTATTTAGGATTCTATATTGTGTATAAAATGTCCAAATATGAGATTAAAATTTTGAAAAATAACCATAGTTTATTTGAAGCAGTCAACATTTAAAATGCAAGTTTGAAACTAAGGTGCTATCGGAAACTAAATATATCTCGACACAAAAAATCTGATGTGACCAGCACGGTGCACAACTTTCTCTTACCGAAGGGTAAGAGAAAGTTGTGTGCTGTGCGCCAGTCACACCAGATTTTTTTTAGAAAGATTGGCGGACCTTTATTTTGTTTAGAATAATCAATTAGTTTGTCAAATTTTTTTAATTTATTTTCTGATTTCCACCAAAATTGAATTGTATAATTAATAGAGACATCAAATGAGAGCCCAATTGGATTAGTGTTAGCCTAATTGCAAATAGTGGGCGGGGGGTGATGTCTAATTGATAACTTGACCGATTAGAAAGCGAGGGAGGGGGACAGCAACAATCCATGACATATGACATTTCAATATAGACGCGTTATTAAATGATAGTTGATCTATGTTAAGTGTGAAATGAGGATATCCATTAATTGTCGCTCAATGGATTATTTATTCAAATAATTTTCAGTATAAGAGACAAATTAGATTTAAAAAAAAAATGAAGCGTAGTTCCTCCTCAATTTTAAATATGCGTCTCGGGGTGTTAATTTTGGGAGGCCATAATTTTGAAGCTATCGACCTCAAATTTTTTTTTTTAATTAAAGCTATTTAAATTATCTACAACTTATAGAAGCTCTTTTTTTGATTTTCGAAAAAATAATTTTTTTTTTTTTAGATTAATCTCATTAAATAAATGATATTAAAAAAAAAGAGCTCTATAAGTTGTAGATAATTAAATTAGTAATCATTGTGTTTAAGAATAATTAATTTTTTGCCTTTAATTAATTAGCTGGAAGCTCTAGAATGAAATGAAAAAAAGTCCCATATATTCCTATGGGGAACACTAACGCCATCTCTTACCGCCTCGAGTCAATCGTGTTTTAACGGTTTTTCGAGACGCGCACCTTAAAGCATTTGAATATAATAGGCTATGTCAAAAAGGTCTCATTTAGAGAAATGGCTACGCCCCCTGGACCCCCCAGCTGGCTCGGACCCGCCTGCGGGTTTTCTTAATTATTATTTTTTTTTTAAACACTCACACTTTTTTCTCATTCACACACACATGCATACAGTAACTCAGGCCATATAAGACTTTTATTGATTAATATGCATATTGGGGGTTCAGGCATTCTTATTTAAGCTATTTGGTATTCAAATGGCTTAAATAAAATCATCGGACTGCCTGGGTCCGAACCCGGGACGTTTGGTATAGGATGTAGGCACGCTACCTACTACGCCAAACTCGGGGGCAAGAAAATTATTATTATTACTACGTATTCCAATCCAGTGCTTGCTTGAGGATTTGTTTATATTTATAGAATATACCAATACAAAGAATACATAAATATTTCTTTATACATTTCCTATGGGAGAAATCGTAAATTTAGGAATTAATAACTAGGGCTCGGATTTATAGGCACTAAAAATCTTTAAAATAGGCAGGAAACTAAGCACTAAAAATTATTAAAATAGGCACTTAAAAAGGCATTTATTGTAAAAATAGGCACTTAAAAAGGCACTTAAAAGGCAGAAATTAAGAAATAATATAAAAAATTTAAAAAATTGATGTCTTATTTTTGGTAATCTGGTGTGACTGGTCGCACAGCACACAATTTTTTCTTAATTTCGGTAATTTAACGGCGCATTCTGTACTTGTTTGGCAGAATATAAATAGAAATCAAATTTTTAAGTACTAATTTTTAAAATTTTACATTAAAAATAAATTTTTTTTTTCGAAAAAATCTCGGGGGGGGGGGGGGGGTAATTACCCCCCTTTACCCCCCTCTTGAAATATTTTCTTGATAATTCAAAAAAATTTTAAATTTAGGCTATGTATAGCTCGTAAAAAATTGAAATTGGCTATTTGAACTTAAAATAGGCACTAAAAAAGGCATTTATAGATGAAATAGGCACTAAAACCCAAAATCGGCCAAAATAGGCATTATAGGCACTAACAAATGCCTCTTATTTTATTCAGAATTTCATGAAACGTATACATATCATATTGGCCTAAATTTTAAGCCATAAATTAAAAAAAGGCAAATAGGGCGAAATCCGAGCCCTATTAATAACTCAAAAAGTTATAGGAATTTCGGGATGAAAATAATTTCCCCGTAATTCCTAGAAGGTGTCCTCGCCGAGGGCGAGCAAGAGGCTCCAGCGAGCGCAGCCCGCCGAAGGCTGGCTTTCCGTCTATTTAAATAATATTCATATTAAATTAAATTCGGATTTGAAGAAAAGGCGTGAGGAACTTCGTTCCTACGACCCCACACGTTTGCTTTTTTTTTACATACCTACATATAATGAAAAGGTTTTTTTTTTTTTTAATAAATGATTTTAATTGTAAACTGGCAAATTTTAAGTTTGCCTTCGTAAACCTTCTATAATAATAATAATAAGAAAAGGACGACGCCCGAGGTGGTCCTACTTCTCTCTCGTCTCTTCTTGTAAGATAAATGCTTCATTAATAGAAAGACAGAAGCAAATTCAGCCTCTCATTAAACTTCATTCATTAATTCGTGTGCAGCTCTTATTTATTTAACGTACAATTAAAGCACATTTTCTCTCTCTTTTTTGGGGTTTTAATATACAATCCGAAACTAAATATATCCCATCTCAAAAAAAGACAACTTCCATAGGATGGCAGAAATTATAGTTTAATGCGCCATTATATCAAAGTATCCTATATATGATAGCCGAGTGTCCGTCTGTCATTTTCCATTAGGAACCGAACGAATATTCGGTTTCGGTTACGGTTTCGGCCAGTTTCGGCCAAAAAGTGGCCGCAAATTCTCAAAAGGGGAGGCGCAGAAAATCTACAATTTGATCATTGGAAAGAAAGCATTGATTTATGAAAAATTAAAGCCAATTAATTAAAATTAATTAAATAATTAAATCTCTCAAATAAAAAACTATTAAAAGTATTATATAAATAAATTTTTTTGTTTTTTTTTTCCGTAGAGAGAACGGAATTGAAACTCCAAAATGCAAATGCCATCCATTTTTTTTCAATAACCTCACGACGAATCAAGAGTCCTTGATTTAAGGCGGAATAGGAGCGAAGGTGTTACGCCCGATAAAATGGCGTAGTGTGTCATAAAAAGTATGCCCAAAACAGGGGGGGGGGTCAAACTCGGTTTGTTTAGATTTTTCCATTTCAAGAGAGTGACGTCATGGAGCTCCTCCCTTTGTAAAAAATCGTTCGAAACAAACAATTTATAAAAATTTATACACAGCATATTATTAATAAAGCAGTATAAATAGCAGGGTCTAAATTAGTTTAGTCCGAAACTATACAATTTGCAAATAAAACAAAATAAATGTGAACTAGGTTATAAACAGTCAACAAAGCTGCCAAATAAAAAAATACAAGCAAGGAGGAGCTTCATGACGTGGGCCAATCAAAAACTGTGACCTGAAAATTGTTTGTTTACTAGTTTCTGGCCAACCTGTGTATTTTAAAGACCTTGGTCGTTCGGACCCCAGGCAGTCCGATGATTTTATTTAAACCATCTGGACACCAGATGGCTTAAATGGACTCTGTTATGCAATGGTGTGTCAAAGACCAAACATCGAGTTTTGAGAAAATCAACAATAAAGTTTTTTGTTTACATTGGATTATATATAATTGTATAATCTTGTCAATTGTGCAAGTAACATTAAATATAAATTTTTTTAGGACATATTTCATAAAAAATACTATTAATTAAAGCATTTGAAACAATATTCCGTGCTTAACTCAATTTTGAATTTTTTGGTCTTTGACACACCATTGCATAACAGGGTCCAAATAAAAATGCCTGGACCCTAATATATATAAATTCATAAATAACGGTTATCGTAAATGTCTTATATGGCCTGAGCTGCCGAAAAGACAGTGTGAATGTGTGTGTGAGTGTGAGTGTGAATGAGAAAAAAGTGTGAATGTTTAAAAAAAAAAAAAAAAAAAAAGACCTTGGTCCAAAAAAATCAAGTAATTCAAAAATTTGCCAAGTCAGAATGGTAGCTAATATTTAATGCATTTGGTTGATTTTCATTGATCTTTTAACAATAAAAACCTTTATAAATGTTATTATATATTATGTAACTTTTATAAAAGCATAAAAATATATAGATATAGGCCATTAGGGGATCGGCTGTTAGACTAGCCTGCCATCTATTGCAAGAATACTGAACTAATTTGACAGTTTGTTTTTAAATAAATCATCTAAGCTTATTTTAAAAATTTCTTAATTAATATGTGATTAATAATAACAATAAATTCATTTTTAAATTTTAAAAAAAATTAAAGATTATTGGGACAGATTGTTTTTTTGTATTTGCTTGATACCAAAAAAATTAATTACGATAATTTTTTAATAAGTCATTAAAGAAATTATAGAGGACCAAGGCCAAGGAGCCCCCCCCCCCCCCCCCCGAAAAAAATCCCGTCTTCCAATAAAAAGGTAAAATGGATTTAAAGGCAGAGGAAAAAAATTTTACCGCCCTGCGGGAAAAAAATATAGTTTCGTCAAAATATTTTCCCTGGAGAAAATTTTTGAGTTCGCCCCCCCCTGAAAAAAATAAATTTCTATTTACGCCCCTGTCTCCGCTGTCTACTTTGTCTGTGGATATCTGATATTAGGGCCCCGAAATTATCCGATATTAGGAGCCAACACGTTTTTACATTTGACGGAACCTAATCTCGAAACCTTAACAGCTGGTTAAAAAAATATGTGGACATTGAAATTAGCGTTCTTCTTGAAAGTAATTACCAGTATAACAGTTTGAACATATCACTTTTAGTAGTTGTAGAATAGCTGTGATGTACCTCCTCCAAAATGTTCATAAATTCAAAAACCAAGGAAATATTTTTCACAACCCGCACTGACAACAGATAAGTTCACTCAACGTCTCTATAGGATAGAGGTACCTAGAGGTACAGTGAGCGCCACCATTAAGTCCCCACTTGATAGCTTTGGCCTTAAGTATATGATGTAAAGTGAAATAATTTTAATGACCGAAAAGGTAAAACGTACAATCTGGTACAAATGATTTTATTTTACCTTATAAAATTTAAAATTATTTCATCATTTACTATATTCCATACCATATGCTTAAGGCTAAAGCTATCAAGCGGGGACTTAATTGTGGCGCTCACTGTACAATTTATTTTCGCTTCATTGCAGCATACAGGAGAGTCAGAACCTTGGTATCCGATTTTGGACGCCTATCCGATTTCCGCTATTTCTCCCTATGATTATTTTCTCTCCTGGGGGGGGAGAGGTTAACCCCCCCCCCCCTCCGTGGTTTTGGATTGAAATCACACAAAGCGGGCAATTGACATAAGTATAAAGGTATTTTATTTTGATTAACAAAAAAAAAAAAAAAAAAACCTTCCAAATTGCTTTTGTCATATGGCCATAGAGTGGTGTTATTTTATCTAAATTATTATTACGTATAAATTAAATTAAAATTGAATTTTTTTTTCCTCTCTCTTATTAATAATAATAGCCTAAAGGGTACAAAAAAAAAAAAAAAAAAATATTCATCAGCATCATCAAATGAAATTAAAATAAATTTAATAAAATAAATAAATAAATTATTTTCAAAGATAACAGAGAATTTACCATAATATACAGAAAAAATAAATAAATTTTTATAAATAATAACAAGAGCGGAATATTAAACGCAGTGGCTGACGTTAACTACTGTAGCCTAGTATATAAAGCAAATAAACTTTTCTCACTCTAGACGAATTTTTATAAAATCAAAAGAATATTAAACACACTTTTGGTATCCAAATGGCTTAAATAAAATCATCGGACTGCCTGGGATTTGGACCCGCGACCCTTAGTATAGTAGTCCAGCACGCTAGCCACTACACCAAGGCCCGAGGGCTTAAGCCAATTAATCTCTAATGTCCATCTGTCTGTCTGTCACACTCTATTTAGGCAACTTCCCGTAGGAATTTTGAAACGAAATTTTATATGCTTAAAGAGGACCTTCTAGGGATTACAGGAAAATTATTTTCATCCCAAAATTCCTATAACTTTTTGAGTTATTAATTTCCCAAAGTTACGATTTCTCTCATTGGAAATGTATAGAGAACCATTTATATATTCTTTGCATTTGTGTATTCTATGAACGTAAACAAATCCTCTAGCAGGCGCTGGATTGGAATATAGTAATGACCCCCCCCCCCCAAATGACGCCACTTGGTCTGCTTAAAGCAAGCGTAAAGAAGTGAGAATGCTGTTAAAGGAAAACAATTTTTGTGATTCCATTTGCCATTAAGCCTACAGTCAGAGTATCTTCATCTTAAAATAATGACGTAACAAATATGCAAATTGTAACTATTGTTATTTTTTGTTTGTTTTCAGCATAGGCCATGCTTGATTTTAATTCTATAATTAAAAAGCTTTAAGCGAAAGCGAGGAGGTCTTCTTTCTCTGCCCAATCATAAAACTTGGCTCGTAAATTTGCTTTCTTAAACGATAAATTGAGCGTTGATTGAAAAAATTCCAACTTTTTCAAATATAAATTAAATAAACAAATTTAAAGATTTGTTTAAAAAAAAAAAAAAAAAAAGTGCGATGGCCGGGAATCGAACCCGGATCAACTGCTTGGAAGGCAACTATGCTGACCATTACACCACCATCGCTCTAGGGATATCAGACTTGTTTTGCAGCCTTTCAAGGCACCGCGCAGACTCAAATCAGAATATTTCATTTTATTAGTAGTTGAATAATAAATATTATCAGTATATTTAGATAGAGATAAGAAAAGAATATTTAAAATTTATTTAAATAAAAAACAAACAAACGTCAAAAGGAATATTAGAGTCAAACGAAGGATTAAGAAAATTTAAAAAATCTGATATGAACAATTAAATAAAGTTCTTTTATTAATAGAATTTAAAATTAAATTAAATTATCTTTCCATTTTATTTTATGTTGATAAAATATCAAAAAAAAAAATAATAATAATAATAAAAAATGGCGGATTATTTTTTCTTTAGTGAAAAAAAAAAAAAAAAAATACTCAAACATTTTATTTTAAAATTATTAGAACAGTTTTAATATTAATATTAATTTTAAAGAAAAAAGTGGTGTGGCCAGGACGGCGTACGATATGGGGCTCCTCGATAGAAGAAGAAGAATTTTAAAGAAAAGAATTTAACTATTGATATAAAATATAACAAATTAAATTTATATTTAATTTTTCTATTTTTTATTTTAATTGTACCTAATATATGGATTGATAATTATCTAATAAGGCCCGGTTGCTTCTGTTCTAATTTACTAGCTATCCCACTGACTTTCAAATCTTTTCACATCTAGTTAAGCCAATTAATTATATGATTAAATAAGAGCCCAGGTCATAGATAGTTAAATAAGTCCTAAAGTTCGGTATATGGCTTAAATAAGTTGTAAAATTAGAAACACATGTCTTGTTAATATATCTATATATATAATTCGCTACTGTCCGTCTGTCTGTCACGCTCTATTTGGCAACATCCCGTTGGAATTTTGAAATGAAATTTTTAATGCATAAAGAGGACCTTCTCGGGATTACAGGAAAATTATTTTCATTCCGAAATTCCCATAACTTTTTGAGTTATTAATTCCCAAAGTTACTTCCATAGGAAATGTATAGATAAATATTTATGTATTCTTTTCATTTGTGTATTCCATGAATGTAAACAAATCCTCAAGCAGGCACTGGATTGGAATGGAATAATAATAATTTTCTTTGCATAAGTATAAAGAAAAGGGGAGGATCCGCCGAAGCCGAAGGCGGGCGCGGCTCGTATTTTTAAATTTTTATTAAAAAATTAATTATTTATTTTAATTTTTAATATTTTTTTATAAATGATGTCTTTATTAAGTTGCTAAATTCACCGAGCTCCTTATTCCTCAGATAGCTAATTATATGTGAAAAGACTCATTTTTTTTTTGTAACTCGAAGGTTAAGCGTGTTCTTGTTTATATCGATGATTTGTTATATTCCAATTGCGGGGCAATAAACAAATGCAAAATTATGAACTGCACTATATTCGGTACGTAATAATAGAGAGTGAAATCGCAATTTTGATTGTAGTGCCAGCCAGCCCTTTTGTTCAAGAGTAATTAGTTGCGCTCTCTCTCTCTCTCTTTTTTTTTTTTTCTCTCTCTAAGTGGCCTGCAGGCTTATCAGGTAAATTTACTTGACGATAATTTAATTTTGTTTCAAAACAACCGAGATAAATACTTAACTCGAGTACTTGAAGCTTAATTTAATGAATAAATAGATGATGATGATGATGATGATGATTTCAACTAAACAAAAGGTTAATTTGATTTCAATTATTAATATTTCGAAACTTTGTGTCTGTGACCTAAAAGATGTTTTTATTCAAGAATAAGAAAATATGCCAATATTATGATTAACTAACCAGGAGGGCCTCAGTCCCCCTGGTGCCCCGCCTGCGGCGGACTCTCACCTAGTTTCAGTGGCGTACCGAGGGGGGGGGATCGGAGGGGGCGGTCGCCCCAGGCCCCGAGCCGGCATAGGCCCCCAAATATTTATAAAAAAAAAAAAATTTAATGAAAATTTCTCTTTGAGAGGCCTGACCCCTTGGGGTTTAGGGATATACGGTATTTTAAAAATATTTTTGTGAATGGAGGAGAGGGATATTTAAAGATGAGCACCTCCTCTCCAAAAAAAAAAATTCAATATAAGCTTACACCTCTGGTACAAAATGTATAAAGGCGCCCCAGGCCCCCAACTGCCTCGGTACGCCTCTGGTTAGTTTTCCAGTGAAAAAAGTTTCTATATCCTATTTAAAACAAATACTGAAAATCGAGTACAAATTCAAACCGGGCCTAGTTGCATTTCATTCCCTTTCCAAAACACCTTGTGGCAAACAAACACATACTGTTCCAAAACTACCTAAAGATGGCGACTTTCATCAAGTCATTTCCAAAACTTGCTAATTGCAATGAATAATAGCCCTACCAACAAAATTGTATATTTTGATAAACTGGGGCACATTTATATAGTGCAGACCTATATTTCTACACTTTTTAATAATGATTATTTCCCCGGGCTTGGTGTAGTAGGGAGCGTGCCTACCACCAAACATCGCGGGTTCGGACCCCAGGCAGTCCGATGATTTTATTTAAGCCATTTGGATACCAGATGGTTTAAATAAGAATGCCTGGACCCACAATAAATATTTCAGAGAGGAAGGGCAGAGGCAGCCAAAAGGAAATAATTCTGAATGCTACAACAATTTTCCGGAGACGTTTCGGTGCATTTATTAGTGCTCCATCTTCAGTCCTTTCTATAATAAAACATACATATCAATATGAAAATATACATGTATATATCAAATATAATATAACAATATGAAATAACTTACAATTGTTTTTTTGTGCTCAGAGTTAGTCTAAAATTGCTTGATATATACATATGTCTTTAATTGGTTACAATTGAACATGTATATTGTTGAACTGGCATACAATGTTTGACAATGGTCACCCAAGAAAGTGAAATATATGAATGAATACAAATATATTATTCTTAGATTTATATAAACGAATGTATTCGGTCAGTCAACTAATTTATCTATTTATAAAAAATTTCTCATTATCTATATTTAAATTCTTAACTTATTAACTTTTATTAATTTGCCAGTTCAACAATATACATGTTCAATTGTAACCAATTAAAGACATATGTATATATCAAGCAATTTTAGACTAACTCTGAGCACAAAAAAACAATTGTAAGTTATTTCATATTGTTATATTATATTTGATATATACATGTATATTTTCATATTGATGTGATGTTTTATTATAGAAAGGACTGAAGATGGAGCACTAATAAATGCACCGAAACGTCTCCCGAAAATTGTTGTAGCATTCAGAATTATTTCCTTTTGGCTGCCTCTGCCCTTCCTCTCTGAATTATCATCACAGCCACCACACCTTACCCCAATAGATATTATTCCATATATATAACGGTTATCGTAAAAGGCTTAAATGGCCTAAGTTGCCGAAAAGACTGTGTGAATGTGTGTGAGGTGTGTACAGAGAGAATCTTCGAGGTGTATTTAATCTTATTTTGTCCCACAAATTGAATATCGACATTTTTTTTTTTTTTAATTCAATTGCATCAATTTTATTAAGAAAAAACAAAGTGTTGCGGTTTTTTTTTTTTGCCGGTGAGAGTATTTTAGGTTAGAAAAACAAAGGGTTAGACGCTAACCCAACGCGCTACAGATCCCATTTTTTTTGGGATCTGTAGCGCCTTGTCGCTCGAAGCGCGTTGTCGCGTGATGTCGCGCGCTTCTAGTGGACGAGCTTCAATTGATTCACCACATTGGGATCTGTAGCATGTTGTAGCGCTTGTAGCGGTAGCGCGTTGTCGCGTCCAGTGGACGACCAGCCTTATATCTCTCGAACCGTTCACTTTAGCCTGATTATGTACTAGACCATTTTTGTTTGGAATTTAATTTGGATTATTTTTGTATGGATGAATTTTTGCGGAAAATCTCATAGTTGCGAAAAACCATTTTCTCGCAACTTTACCGTCTTATTCCCGCTAAACGCCCCGGTACTGGAAGTGCTGACTCTAGAGTATCTTTCCATCTCTAAAATGCAACCTATTCTCAAAATATTAGCCTTCAGAAAACTCTTTCCCATTTTTGTCGCCAGCTTTCCGACTATTACTTGATCGTACAGAAGAATTTCTATTCATATTTTTGTAGGAAATTGAACGCGTCTATAAATAAAGGTCTCCTGTGGTGAATCGATTACCCTAACCATTTAGAAGATATTCATATATATTGGTTACTGGTCGCGGGTTCGCATCCCGTCTCATCCGACAATTTATTTCAAATTAAATGGCTACCAATAGTTTGAAATAAATAGAGACAGGGGTTCTACATGTCCTCCGTTGACCAAAAATAACTTAAATAAATAAAAATAAAAAAAAATATTTATTAAAAATCTATTAAAATCAGTACGCATTGGGATGCAAATGCGAATATCTTCTAAATGTTTTTTTTTTTTTTTTGGAATGGGTGCATAAGGTCCGAAGACCTATAATGACCAATAGTCACATGCAGCCAGGAAGAAAATAAAAACAAAAGGAGAAGCATAAAGGGGAAACTCAACTGCGGGAACTGAGAAGATGCCTGTTGAGGTTAGACTTGAAAGTCTGAAGATTGTAGGCTTTGGGGAAGATAGACGCAGGGAGCTTGTTCCAATCACGGGAGGTCATGGGGACAAAGGAAGAATGTAATTGATTTGTTCTGTTAGTCCTGATCTGAACAGCATAGGGATGCTGGGAAGATGCCTCTCTTGTGTTCCGTGAATATGTTGCATTGGGTTAGAGTAATCGATTAACAACAGAGATTTTCTACAAAAAATCTGAATAGAAATGTTCTGTACGATCAAAAAAATGATAGACAGGAAGAGAGGATGTCCAGCCAAAAGGAGAGCCTCTATCGAATTAAAATCTCCATTTAGAAGACGTTTCGGTTTTACTTAAATAAATCCATCATCAGTTCTTAAGAGCTGAAACGAGCATAAATAATAATTGTAATACAACATAAAATATTTTTCAAATTATAAAAACATCAGATCTTACATTATTGGCAATCTCACATTGGGATGGATACCCTTCGGTAAGAGAAAGTAGAGGATACACGGCTTCTGAATGTAAACAAATACTCAAGCAGGTCCTGAATTGTAAGAGGAATAATAATTTTCTTTTTTTAATTAAGAAAAGTCGAGGGTTCGCCGCAGGCGGGCCCGAGCCAGTTGGCGGGGGGTCCAGGGAGCGAAGCCCCCAGACTAGTACACATAATTTAATAATAATGCATTCTTAACAAGAAAAACAAACAAACAAAAAAAGAAATATTTCCCTAAGAAAATTAGATTCCAATCATGAAGACAATGAATAAAGTATTTTTGTATGTTTTCTTTCTTCTACCTCCCCCAGAGAGAGTCAAGTCCCCTTTTGGGTTTGACAGACAAGGTAATCGCTCCCTTTTATTAAAGCCCTCAAGGGGGACTCAAGCGAATCCCTAGGGAGATCATTTATTTATTGCTAAGTTATTGCATCCGAACAACTTGCCTTTTTTCGCCCTCTCTCTTTTTTCCTTACTTTTTTTCTCTATTTAAAAAAAAAAAAAAAAGATCTTTTGAATTCGAAAATATTACACCAATCATGCCGCATAAAGCCGTGTATTCACTACGCGGTCCCCGGGCGCGCGTGTCATGAATGACCTCGCCGAGAGCGCGTTCCGCGGAACACGTTTCAAATATTTGAACTATATACCACATAGAGGTCAGTCGTGTACGAAAATCAGCAGCGTTTATTGTTATTCACAGTATTATGTACTAGAAAAGAACAGAAACGAACAGCGGGTGGATGAAAGAGTAAACATATGACAAGAGCACAGTCATTTTTTTCTTCAATTCTTCCTCTGCTTCCATATCTCCTTTAATTATTTCTCTTCAAGCAACTGATTTATTGTGATACGAAGAAATTTTGCAGCAATTCTTTTTGTACCATATAGGAGTATTAATTTACGGCAATTTGGTTATCCATCTCTCGGAACGCAACAAACATACAAAATAGTACTACCGTCTGTCTCAACTGGCGGGCGCGCCATCTTAAAACCGACACCAGATGGAACGGCCCGCTCCACGTTCGAGCGTTCCAACCAGGGAGGTAGGGAGGGAAGCTTTGGAATAAAAGTTGTCGCCTAAATGACGTCACAGCCGCCATATTGAAAAGATGAAAACATTGGATTTTCCATTGAACGTAATGTTAATATATCATCAAATTTCGGGCCTTTTTTTTTTGGAAAATTATGTGAGCAAAAATTTTCTCATGAAGGAAACAACTCTTTAAAAAATTATTTTATTTCAGCCGCAGGTTGTTTTGATATGCATATATGTATAAAAAAAATTAAATGTTGCGGCAATCATTCTCTTCCCAATGCTGTTGATTAGTCAATTAAAAAAAAGAAATTATCATTAGTTTAATGGAAAAATGGTTACAAAAAATAAAATATAAACAAAAAATATATTTATTAATATATTTAAATTAATTACCAAAAATATTAATATTAAAAATTAATATAAATCTCATAATGTTATATACAAAAAATGTTTAGTATGATAAATTTATGCAATTAACTGAGTATATAGAAATGCCTGGACCCCCAATAGATATATTATTAAAAATACAAGTATCGTTAAAAGTCTTAAATGGCCTAAGTTGCCGAAAAGACTGTGTGAATTTGTGTGTGAATGTGAGTGTGAATGAGAAAACAAAGTGTGAATGTTAAAAAAAAAAACTGACTATATATAAATATGACTGGTAGTTTTGAGGCACTTGTTATGATAAAAAAAAAAAAAAATACCTGATGTTTTCTCATCAAAATAAGCTTTTAGGGGGCTTATAGAAAGAAAATATTTTCCCAGATTCCTCTTAATTTTGCTGTCTTTTACTTGTTTTTATAGGTCGTTTCATGCATTCATATGCAGATCATGCCATGTTAATTATTTTTAAAAATAAAAATAAAATAAAAACACACAAAATCAAGAATTCTTCATCAAAACAACTATCTATAACCTATTCCTAACCTAGGCTTAAAATCTAAAAAAAAAACAAGTAATTACAAATTAAATCATTAAAAACTATTTCAAATGTTTAAATATATGAACAAAACTATAAAACAAAGAAGAAATATCTAAGAAAAACTTTCAAAAACACGAGAAAATTGGAAACAAAATTGTATTGTGTCCTATGGAAAAGTCAATGTTTACATATTTTCAATATGGCCGACACGAATTTCTCCCTACTTTTTTGGAGCCACCCCCCACTCCTTCAAACAAGCCTTAGTGTCACTCCCTACCTCCCTGGTTCCAACGAACACATTGGCGCGCGTTCCAAAATGGTCTCCATTTCGCGCGCCAATGTTCGTCCTCTTGGAGAGTGTAGTGGATACCCAGCTTAATGGTTGTAGCAGCGCTCTCTATGGTGGTGGGGAGGGGGGGGGGCGTTAGAATTGGTCCAAGGGCGCCAGAATTTGGGGGCGGCATAAATATATAAAAATTTTTTTTGGAAAGGGGGGCGCAAATTATAATCTCAACCCCGGGCGCATCATTTCATTGAAAATAAAATTTTAAAATGTAAAGTCTTTTTCATTTTAACTTTTATAATTCTTTCTCAATTTTCAATAGGAAAAAAAAAACAATTTTTTGACATCTTTCTTATAACTTTTTGATGAAAACTCATAAAATAAGATTAAAGTTGAACTCCCAGTGGAATCTAATCTGATCAACTTAAAGAAGCCATCATTGTTATCAAGTAAAGCAGAATCTTTATTTTTCTCTTTATTTCATAGTTGGCTAGTTTATTTAATTAAATTATCATCTAATTATAGAGAAATAAATAACACAATGTTAAGTTTCAAAAGGATTTTATTTTACAATAGCTTATTGTATAAGCTTTTCGACGTTAATACGTCATCTTCATAGAAAAAAAAAAAAAAAAAAAACATTCACACTTTTTTCTCATTCGCACTCACACTCACACACACATTCACACAGTCTTTTCGGAAACTTAGGCCATTTCAGGGGCATTTAAGACTTTGACGATAACCGTTGTAATATATATTATCTATTGTGGGTTCAGGCATTTCTATTTAAGCCATCTGGTATCCAAATGGCTTAAATAAAATCATCGGACTGGTCATCTTCATAGCTCTGACACAAACTGGCTCTTAACAATCTTGTTTATGTAAATAAATATAATAATTAATTAATAATTTATTAATTTATTTATCTTCAGAGCTATGACACAATTATTTTGGTGTGACTCGTCGCATAGCACACTATTTTTTTCTTAATTTCGGTAATTTAAAGGCGCAATCTGCACTTGTTTGCCAGAATATAAATACAAATCAAATTTTTAAGTATTAATTTTTAAAATTTTACATTAAAAATAAATTTTTTTTTCGAAAAAAAAAAAGTATTTTTTTCCAAATCTCGGGGGGGGGGGGGGTAATTCCCCTTTTACCCCCCCCCCCTTGTAGCCGTCCTTGTCTACTTTGAAGCACACTTTACTCTTGAACTCCATAGAAGAGATATGAGAAATGGTTGCCATGGTAACAAAATATAAATATTTTCAAAGATGTTGATAAGAGAAGTGGCGCCCCCGGGTGTGGCGTAGTAGGTAGAGTGCCTACCTCCTATACCAAACGTCGCGGGTTCGGACCCAGGCAGTTTGAAGATTTTATTTAAGCCATTTGGATACCAGATGGCTTAAATAGAAATACCTGAACCCACAATAGATAATATATATTACAACGGTTATCGTCAAAGTCTTAAATGGCCTAAGTTGCCGAAAAGACTGTGTGAATGTGTGTGTGAGTGTGAGTGTGAATGAGAAAAAAAGAGAGATATTTGTCCATCTTAAATAATGTAGACGCCCAGATTTAAATATTATAAAAAATTGTTTGTAACATTATTTGTAATTTGAAAATATATTATAAATTAATTTAGAAAATTATCATTTGCAAATAAATAATGTATTTTCAAAGAGGTCAATGGGTCGTTTTGATAACTTACCTACCTCAACATTAAAATAGCCTCCCCTATGGGGGAAATACATGGTGTTTGTCCTTCAGCTGTTTTAATGCTCCATAGGGGGCTATTTTAATGTTGGGGTAGGTAAGTTATCAAAGAGACCCATTGCACGTTGTGTGAGATTTCGTTTTTATTAAGATGTATTATGGGTACAATGTGCAATGTACTGAGGGTTCCCCAGTACTTAATCAGTATTTATCTTATAATAACTGTATTTGATAATAAAAATTTTATATACATTTGAGACTTGGCCGTGTTAACTGATGGAGCATAGGACATCGGATATACAAATATTGTATTTTTATATAATTTTGTATATGTTTATATATAACAACTCTCTCCATCTCAATGGTGTAGGCCTACACCTTGAGATTGCCAATAATGTTAAGATCTGATGATTTTTATAATTTAAGAAATATTTTATATTGTTGTATTACAATTATTATTTATGCTCGTTTCAGCTCTTAAGAACGGATGATGGATTTATTTAATTAAACCCGAAACGCCTTTGAGTGGAGATTTTTATTCTCCCTTTTGGCTGACATCCTCTCTTCCTGTCTATCATTCTATAAATATTTTCCCATACTTATTTTACATCTGAATTCAAATGTTCCGCTATTGATAGAGAAATTCGTTTATTTTGAATTGGTTGGATTAGAATTTTGATAAAAGTAAAAAAATATAAGACATTAAAGAGAAAGGAGATGGAGATTCTTTAGAAAGGTGTCATTTGAACTCTGTAAAGAATATTTGTTATTGAATCCTTAACTTTAATTATCAAACTCTTTGATTGTCTCAAAATGTGACGTAACTCAAAACACACAAACACACCCACTGATGGGATATAGCTAACTTGGAGAAATTAAATCAAACTTTGATCCCAAAGGACTCTAAACAAAAAAAAAAAGAAAAATGAAAAAAAAAAAATAGAACAGAAATGAGAAAAACTTGTTCCCCCTCTCTCTTTATTTAATATTTTCCCCACCGGCTACACACTCTTCTTCTTTTTATGACTTGTATATTAGTCTTTGGCCATTAATAAAAATACGTCAAGCTAGAGAAAGGGAGAGGGTAAAAAAAAACCTTTGTAAGTTATATGTATTTATTTATTTATTTTTAACATAGGAACCGACCGAATATTCGGTTTCGGTTACGATTTCGGCCAGTTTCGGTCAAAAATCATGGTTTTCTGGCCGTAGTTTCGGTTTCGGCCAAAAAGTAGCCGTAACTTTCGGCCGGCCGAAACCAGAGTCTTAAAAAATGGGACGAGACTCGCATGCAAAAAAAAAAAAAGGTCAAATGATTTTTACGGAGAGAAAAAAATTCAAAAAAAAAAAAGGTAAAATGAAAAATTTTTTTTATAGAAAATACAAGTTTCAGGTTTCGGCCGAAACTAAGGTTGAGGCCGAATATTCGGTTTCTGGTTTCGGTTTCGGCTGAAAATCTTGTTTCGGTCGGACCTTATTTTTAACACTCACACTTTTTCTATTCAACTCACATTCACACATCAATACACACAGGCTTATCGGAAACTTAGGCCATTTAAGGCGGAATAGGGACCGAAGGTAATGTTTTTCCCGATAAGATGGCGTAGTGTGGCATAAAAAGTATGCCCAAAAAATTAAGTAATTCAAAAATTTGCCAAAGAGATGTCAGAATGGTAGCTAATAATATTTAATGCATTTGGTTGATTTCATTGATCTTTTAACAATAAATACTTTATAAATGTTATTATATATTGTGTATCTTTTATAAAAGAATAAAAATATATAAATATAAGCCAGATATATGCTAATAGGGGATCAGCTGGTAGACTAGCCTGCCATCTATTGCAAGAATGCTGAACTAATTTGACAGTTGATTTTTAAATAAATCATCTAAGCTTATTTTAAAAATTTAATTAATATGTGATGATTAATAATAACAATAAATTCATTTTTAAATTAAAAAAAAAAATTAAAGATTATTGTGACAA
>JAKCPI010001577.1:0-67917 GCA_023213315.1 Euborellia annulipes | reverse complement strand
GAGTTAAAGCTGTTTTGCTATTAGTTAAGAGATGAGTTAAGGCCCTGCTGATTGAACAATCAGAAAATTCTTTTTTGACGGGTCACGTCTGTCATCGGACTAATCATTATTTTTTGAATGAACTGAATATTTTTACTTTCTTTTAGCTATACATATTAATATAGAGAGAGAAAGATTTGCATTATTTCAAAAATACGATTTCGAGATTTTGATGGAAATACACGTTTTGAGTTCAAAGCATGATCTGTTTGTCTGTGTGTGTGTGTGTGTCAGTGTATGTTCAAAATAAAGTAAGAAGGAAATGAGTTAAGGGGTTGAAATTTTCTTTGTTATTTAAGGCTTGCTCTCCGCTGAATTTCGAGGTTCCCAAAAATTTCGAAATTAATAAGTATAATATATTACAAATATAGCTGTTTTTGACTGGCTGTAAATATTAAACTTATTAATCCAGCGAGTTCATCAATAAATGTATTTTCAATTTTAGTCCGAAATTTCTTTAAATTGACATTTATGATAAAATTGATGACACACTTTTCTAAAAGAGCAACTCGGAATGCATAATAGTTTATCTTGACATTGACATTCTAGACATGAATAGCTAATCGGAATTTCTCCTACTATAATATTACGAGATACATTATTATAATATGTGTTTTATTTATTATATATGGTACTTAAACTGATTCTATATTTGAGATAAAAATAATTTTAAGAGCCTAAATCAATACTTTCCCAATTCTTCAATCCATTCTCGGATTCGTTATTTCGTAATATTTAAATGTGTCATTAAGATAAAAGAAAATTATATAAGTAATAACAATATAAAATTTTTTTTCAATTAAATAAAGACAGACAGGGGACTGAGGGCCTGGCAACGGAGAAGAGCAACACAATTTCGTTGCAGTTAAGCAATGCCAAGCGCGGCGATAGCTCGGGATTGGTGACCCCGAGCATTCAGCGAACGACTCCAGATAGCCATCAGTATAATGTAAAATTTATATAATAAAGTCATACCCTAAATGGCCTCATTAGCCGAAAAGGTTTAAAAAGACAGACAGCACTAGAATATAATAAATTGCACCCCTAATCAATAATTAAATCAAGGATGATTTCTAAACTTAATAAATCAAAATAAAAATACTAATCGTCCGCAATTACTTTTTTAATCTATTTCCTCATACCGTTTATGAGAGAGAAAATTATAAAAGGTCATGGTTTCATCCGCTCCTTTAATCTTGATGATAAAAATTTAATTGAAGACAATTTCCATAAAAAAGTAAACTTTTTAAGGAAGTTCCAAGTAATTTATCAAAAAAGCTTTTTGTTTTCATTTTGATTATTATTATAAATGCATTTCAATGAGAAAGTAAAATTTTTCTAACAATTTATTTCAAGATAATCTATTCATGTGAAATGAGATAGGAATTTTTAAGATAAAGATTTTTGTGTAAATCTTTTTTTGAAATTTCTATTGTTTTGGTAATAATAATTTAAATGGAATGGAGGGGGTTGGAACCTAAAAACATTTCATTTTTTTTTTTTTTTTGTGAAATTTTGGATTTTCCTTTCTCTTTTTACTTTCTCTTACCTCTATATATGTTAATATATATAGAGAGAAAGTATTGGATTCATGTCAAAAATTCGATGTCGAGATTTTGATGGATATATACGTTTTGAGGTGCCCTAAATCCAAAAAGTGGTTTTCGCAAGATGGTCTCAGTCTGTGTGTATGTGAACAAAATATCTCAAGAACGAAAAGAGCTAGGAAGTTGAAATTTTATATTTAAATTAGGCACCCCCATGTGACGTGACACGAAGCTTTTCAACAAAATCGACCAAAGAGTACTAGTATTTTAGTGATGCACTTTTTCAGTTTTTTTCGATTTTCTCTAAATTTTCTCCAACGATTTTTTTTTTTAATTCAAAAAATCAATTATTTTTTAGAGTCTCTTTAAAATGTATATTCTCATTTTGCCATTGAAATTTTCTGAAAACCACTTTACTCTTTTCATAGGGAAGATAGGAGAAATGGTTGTCATGGTAACAAAATATAAATATTTTCCCATTCTTATAAATTTTACATCTTGAAATTCGAATGTTCCGTACTGTCGGGAATTAAATATATGTCGACACAAAAAATCTGGTGGGAAGCACAAAACACAACTTTCTCTTGCCGGAGAATAAGAGAAAATTGTGTGCTGTGCGACCAGTCACACCAGATTTTTAAGAAAAGAACACGGGTTATCATCTTCCATCTAATAGAACCGTAAGAGGCAGCGTTGATGATTTATGAATGGCAAATAGCTTTCTATCCCTCAGAGCTTTTTTTTTCGTTCTATTCTATTGGAAAATAGATCATAATTTGTTTTTAATTTAATTTGTCTTCTCTATTTTGAAATCGAATTGTTTTGATAGATTTTATTTCTGATTTCTTCTTAGAATACCGGATACATATTAGGAGAAAATTTTAATATTAAAATAGATAATAAATATTTACATCAAAAATGTAGACGGCAATATATAGAGGGACGAAAGTTGATAATATTATTAACCTTGAATATTAAAATTTTATTAATTTTTGATCCATAATATAAAAATATGAAATAAGAAAATCGAGTGGGAAATAAATTTTAGAGGTAGAGGTAGGAGGAGTCATGGGCGTACCCAGGATCAAATCTAGGGGGGGGCATGGTCAGATCATGGTCGTCCAGGGGGGCAGATCATGGTCGTCCAGATTGGGACATAGCTATTTTTAATATAGAGGGGAAAAGCCTTCGAATTAAAGGCCTAAAAACCCTCGAGTCCTAACAAAAATAATCATTCGCCGCCGCTATCCACCAATTTTGTTTCGTTTCACCACTTTATAAACGTTTAATTTTTTTTTTTTGCTTCTAGGGGGGCAGCTGCCCCCTGCCCCTCGCTGGGTACGTAAATTTTAGGGGGGGGACGTCCCCCCCTTGGCGTGGTCAAAAAAACTTTCTGAGGTCTGGAATACCATTTTTCAATTATTTACACCCTAAAGATTTTATTAATATATTTTTCGTAGAGCGAGTAGGATTTGTGAACCCCTAATTTGATATAATGATAGCCTAAAACCACCCCCGGAAAATTATCTACCCATTGAAAAAATCTCCATGAAAATCGGGCCAGTAGTTTCGGAGTCTATGCGTTACAAACAGACAGCCAGGCTTTGTCTTTTTATAATATAAAAGACTACTGGATTGTATTATAATAGTATAGATTCTGTATAGTAGCTGAACCTGTATGAACATGTCGCGCATAGAGGTCAAGACCTATATAAGATTCAAAATATTAATGTTTTTCTGGTTCAAGTAAAATTTTCGTTAATAATGTTTAATATTCATTCATTGGTTTTATGAAATATAATTTTGTACACTATTATTTTTTGTGAGAGAGAGGTTAATAATATCACGTAATATTAGTACAAATCAGTGTACCAGGTAATGAGACACGATGAAAATGGTGCGTATAGAAAGATAGGGAAGATTTTGCATCTAAAAAATGGATAAAATAATATTTGCAGAGCCCCGGGGCTAAGTGTACTAGGTAGCGTGCCTACCTGGTACCTTCTATACCGAACGTCGCGGGTTCGGACCCCAGGCAGTCCGATTTGGTATCCAAATGGCTTAAATAGAAATGCCTGAACCCCAATCTCATATATAACGGTTATCGTAAAGTCTTATATGGTCCAAGTTGCCGAAAAGACTGTGAATGTGAGTGTGAATGAGAAAAAAGTGTGAATGTTTTCTTATAAATAAAAAAATATGCAGATAAATTGCCAATTAATCCCGAGAAAGAAAAACTAAGAAAGATTAAATTGATGGATGGCATGCAATTATTGATATTCTATAGGCCTAGTCCCTATAACTATATGAATATCGCATATATGGTATAAGATTAGAGACTCATATTTAGAAATTCTTAAATTTTAATATTAATTTTAAATAGTTATCCACTAAAGATTATAATAAATCAATAATTAGTAATTTTGAGTTGAAATACCCAGGTAAAAACGTTGAGAAACAGGGAGAGAGAGAGCTGAGCGGCCAGAAGCCATGACGCCTGCTCATCAACTGAGGACGCGTCCGCTTTTTTACGAAAAGCACCATAGATTCACACTGGTCAAAGGGCACCCCACCACTGAGCTAGCCAAGCATCGCATCTTCTCTTTAGAATAGGCAAATTATGGCGCCAACCCCTCTGATTGGCTAATTAAAAAAGTGGAGAAATGACCAAAGGAGAAGGGGAAAAAAAGGGAGAGAAAGAAGAGATTGATAATGAATTAGGCTATAATTTTTCAAAAAGGGGAGAGGGTGTATTCCCAAATGCTGTTAAGAGAGAACTATAAATAGTGCTGGCATTTTCTAATTTCCGCGGTTTGTTAAAGCATGTAATATTGAATATTAATATTTAATTCTAATAAATATGTCTTATAAAGTAATATTTACTGGTATATGCATATAATAATATATATTTTTTTTATATATTTATATAATATACAGATAGATGACATTAAAAAGAGACCCAGAAAAATTGACGGGACCTCAATTACTGGGGAAGACTCAATAAAATTTTTGAAAATTGAAAAAAATTTTCTCATTGAAAAGTATTGAATGAACTTCCTATATTCTAGCTCAACCGGCTAAATGGAAAATCTGGTGTGACTTAACACACAGCACACAGCTTTCTCTTAGCTTGGGTAATAGAAGATTTATACAGTGCTTTCAGGCCAGATTTTTTTGTGTCTTTTTGTTTTCCCTAGTTCTAAACTTGACTTACATAAGTAAAAAAGTCAATTGATTCAAAATTTCCATAGGCTCTGTGTATTTCAATTGTATTTTGAATGTTTACTGCTTGAAATAAACTTTAATTATTTTTTTGTTTACTTCAAACAATTTTAACGAAAAATTTTATTGACTTTAAAAATTAGTTGATTTATTAAAGTTAATCAAAATCATTAGAAGACAATTTTGAGAAAATTGAAAAAGTACATCTGTAAAGTATTAATTAGGACTCTTCGGCTGATTTTATTTGCCAAGGTGGTATCTAATTTAAATGTTGTAGCAAATTTCAACCACCTCAAGATCTTAATATTTTAGTTTACAGACAGACCAACAGACCATTTTGAAGGGCTCAGGGAATCTTAAAACGTGTATTTTCAACAGAATCTCGACATCAAATTTTCAATATGAATTTAATACTTGTATATACATATAGGTAAGAGAAAGTAAAAAGAAATTAATTAAATTTTTTTAAGGTTAAGAGGGAATATATATTTCTTAATGAGCCAAATTATAAATTGAGGGAAAATTACGGCACATGATTGAAGTTCTTTATCTGCACGAATTAAGAAAAAAGAGTGTCCCAGGCGGGATCGAGCTCGAAGGTGGGAGGTTCAGGGGACGAAGCTACCCTGGCTAAGAGCAAAGACCACCGAAGAAGGGTAACGCGGCTAGTTATAATCAAATTTGTTAATATTAAAATACATCCTTTGCACTAGAGTTAGGATCGATAAAACTATTATAAATGTGTTTTCAATGAAATGAAATCATTTCATCGTGTTTTTAATATAAACTCTTGGAATTTATCAAAGATTTATAGATCAACACATAAGATTAGCGTATTTAATTTAAAAATGAATTATAAAGAAAATTTTATGAGCTACTCACCAAAAGAAGGATTTCTGGAATTCAAACGAACAAGCACAGGGACCACGTCTGCGTTCAACTGTATGCTCAGCTTTCCTTGTGAAGAGATAAACGATATTCAGGTATGCAACCGCGGAACACCTGTAACAACAGGAATAAAACCTTGTATAAAAGTATATATTTATATATTCTTATCTGTATGAAGATTGTATGTATGTGTATGAGAACAAAGGGACCACTAGACCATTTGAAGCTATAGAAAAAGATTTACATTTATTTCTATTTTTTTTTTTTCTATAGATTAAGGATAAAATTAATAACCAACGAAATTGCAAAACTTTCCCGCTCTACACCAAAAAGAGCATAGCAAATCATATAAATCACCCTGGGAGTATAGGATCATTTTGAAGAAATTTTATATCTCAGGTTCTTTTAAAATTAGGCCTATGTATAAATAAATTGAAAAGAAAATAGATATATGTAGTCAATTTTATTTAATCCAGATTAATTAGTTCTAGCGGTTGACGTTTCGACTGCAGGCTAGCCGGCTGGCTATAATCGTGATTGGTTTTGCCGCTGTTAAAACACTTCGATTATTGCCAACCGGTTCTGAAGATGTCTTAGGTTTGGAGTCGAAACGTCAGTTGCGAGGACCTTGATATAAAAAAAATTACTACACATGACCTTTTCTTCTCAGTTCGTCATCATTAAGCCTTCCAGCTTATGAATATATTTTTATTCATATTTAAAAAAAAAAATTCAGAGATTATGTTGACATATATTTGTCATCTGTTTATCTTTTTTTCTTTTTTTTGAAAATAAATCTTGTTTCATTTAACTTATGAAATTTGGTCCAGATCTGGATACCAACTACTTTATTGTTTATAGAATATGTTGGCCTGAAAACTCACCTGAGAGGGCGTTTTTAATTGAAATTTAATTAAATAAAATTACTACGCATTAGGGTGGTCCTTATTTATAGAGGTCAAGTTTTTTTTTTTTAGAAATTTAATAGAAGGTACTAGTTTCCATTGCAATACAAAATAATATCTGCAAAATTTGAACTCATTTGTAAAATAGTAACACGTGGCCCATCGCCTTTGAATTTTGAGAATTTCCAAAATTTTCTTAAAACTAAGCATTCCCTTTGTTTTCGTCCACAAGGGACTAAATTAATTTCACATTTCAATAAAATAAGAAATTAGAAATATTTTATTGCTTAAAATTGCCTTAAATAATACATAATAAATTAATAGAACAAATAAGTAAAGATATAAGAGTTAGATTAAATTGTATCATCTGTCAAAGTTCCTCAGCATAAATCTGTTCATATTTAACAAATGCGTGAGTAGTTTAGTGTTTAGTCAAATATGAATTGAGGTATTCATTGAATAGATTATTAAATATCTTATTTAAATAAATAGATCTCGAAAATTATTTAAATAAAATAATATACGGAGCCAATTTTGAGAAAATCGAAAAAAAAAAAAAAAACTGAAAAAGTTCATCAGTAAAGGTACTAGTACTCTTTGGCCGATTTTGAATAAAAACTTATTTTCACGCCTCAGAGGTGTGCCTAATTTAAATTTTATATTTAAATATAAAATTTCAACTTTGTAGCTCAATTTCTTCATGCTTAAAATTGAACACAGACACACAGACAGACCATATTGCGAAAACCATTTTTTTGGATTCAGGGGACAGAAGTAAGAGAAAGTAAAAAGTCCCGTGGGCCACGTGTTCTTTTTCACCGTTTTTTCCCATTTTGCAGGAACAGTGGCGTAACGTACGCCCCCGCAGACCCCGCAATGCGGGGGGGGGCGGACCTTGGGGGACCCACGGGCCGGGCCGGGCTAAAAAAAACTGTATCTCCTCAGGGCTCCGGTAAAAACGGAAAAATTTAGATAAAAAAAAAAAATGTAAATTTGTCTTTGAAAGGGCCTGGGATCTTCAGGGTTCCGGTAAAAACGGAAAAATTTAGATAAAAAAAAAAATTAATGAAAATTTACCTTTGAAAGTGCCCGGGGCCCTCAGAGCTCCGGTAAAAACCGAAAAATTTAGATAAAAAAAAATTAATGAAAATTTGTCTTTTAAAGGGCCCGGAGCTCTCAGGACTCCGGTAAAAACGGAAAAATTTAGATAAAAAAAAGAGCCTGGGTCCTTAAGGCTCCGGTAAAAACGGAAAAATAAAATGAAAATTTGTCTTTTAAAGGGCCCGGAGCCTTCAGGGCTCCGGTAAAAACGGAAAAATTTAGATAAAAAAAAAGGGCCTGGGGTCCTTAAGGCTCCGGTGAAAACGGAAAAATAAAATGAAAATTTGTCTTTGAGAGGCCCCGGGCCCACAGGGTTCAGGGATATACTGTATTTAAAAAATATTTTTTGTAAGGTCTAATAATGGGGCCCGAAATAAAGATTTGCAGGAGGGCCCAGCTAAAAAACGTTACGCTACTGTGCAGGAATTATCTTTTTTTATATAAACGAACAATTTGAGAGGTATCTGCAACTTAAAAAAATAAGGATCACCCTACTCACACTGTCTTTGGAATATGAGATTCGTATAATCGTTCTTCAATTCCATCTCATATGGCCTCTCCGTAAGGCAGTGGTTTCCAAACTTTATGTTGCCACGCCTCCCTTAAAAATAATTAATCTTATGACGCCTCCCCCCTCCCCTATTTTATAAAATAATACAAAAACAAAAGCTTCATAGCGGGCACCTACATCTTGAAACTCACAGTGAACAATAACACCCATATCATTGACCAAAAACAACTCTGCACAATATGTAACTTGCAAAGAAATGAGACCCTATACCATATAGTAGTGGAATGCCCAATATACGAGGCCTTAAGGAGATTCCATTTAATTCAAATTGTGGGAACCGGAGAGGAAGATTTCATGGGGGTGATACTGAATGGGCAGAAATACAATAAATTTTACTATTTTATAAATGAAGCAATGAAAATCAGATCCTTTATTATAAATGAATAGAAATGTGATATTGTATCTTGTATTTACTAAACATTAAAATTATGATGATTATACATATTTTGGACAGATACGAAATGTTTTTACTTCCTCTGTATTTGATTTCCCAAAGGGAAGAAATAATATGATAAGATAAATTGTAAATGGTAAATCCATCTTGCAAACATGCAAAACGTCTTGTAAATTAAATAGACTCAATTGTATATGTATATTTATACTGAATAATAAAAAAAAAAAAAAAAAAAAAAAAAATTTTACATCTTGAATTCAATTGTACCCTACTGTCGGAAACTAAATATATGTCGACACAAAAAATCTGAGTGTTACAAGCACAGTACACAACTTTCGATTACCGAAGGTAAGAGAAAGTTGTGTGCTGTGCGCCAGTCACACCAGATTTTCAGTTTTTTTTTTTTCGATTTTCTCAAAATTGGCTCCGTATATTATTTTATTTAAATAATTTTCGAGATCTATTTATTTAAATAAGATATTTAATAATCTATTCAATGAATACCTCAATTCATATTTGACTAAACACTAAACTACTCACGCATTTGTTAAATATGAACAGATTTATGCTGAGGAACTTTGACAGATGATACAATTTAATCTAACTCTTATATCTTTACTTATTTGTTCTATTAATTTATTATGTATTATTTAAGGCAATTTTAAGCAATAAAATATTTCTAATTTCTTATTTTATTGAAATGTGAAATTAATTTAGTCCCTTGTGGACGAAAACAAAGGGAATGCTTAGTTTTAAGAAAATTTTGGAAATTCTCAAAGTTCAAAGGCGATGGGCCACGTGTTGCTATTTTACAAATGAGTTCAAATTTTGCAGATATTATTTTGTATTGCAATGGAAACTAGTACCTTCTATTAAATTTGAATGAATTTGAATAAAAAACAAAAATTTTTAATGCTAAAAAATATAAATATATATAAAAATATTTTTTTTATTAATTCTTATTTATATTAAAACTAGCAATCATTTGGTCCTGGGGGCCAATATTCGCGCCTCCCCTTAGACTAGTCCGCGTCTCCCTAGGGCCTCCCCAGCGCCTCACAGTTTAGAAAACGCTGGCATAAGGGCATTTTATGGCTGGTGGAATTCGTATATCAGGAATGAAAGTTAGAAAAAACAAAGCCAGAATTTTTTCGTTAAAAATATATTTTAATAGCTGAAGTTTCGGCCTTGGTCAAAGTCATCCTAGGATGACCACTAACAGCTCCGAGGATGGCTTTGAACAAAGCTGAAACGTCAGCTGTTAAAATATATTTTTAAAGATTTTTCTAACTTTCATTCCTGAAGAAAAATATTTTTCTCAAATCATAATTTCACGCCCTAGGGGGGTACCTGACTTAAATATAAAATTTCAACCTCCTAGCTCAATTCCTTCATGCTTTAAATTGAACCCAAACAGACACACAGATAGAACATGTCGCGAAAACCACTTTTTTGGATTCAAGGGACCTCAAAACATGTATATCCATCAAAATCTCGACATCGAATTTTTGACATGAATCCAATACTTTCTCTCTCTATATATTAACATATATATAGAGGTAAGAGAAAGTAAAAATTCAAATCCGAATTGAGATTAGTTCTACAAAAAGATGCGGTAACTCACCCCAGTAAAATTCTAAGTGGGCTAATCATATCTTACTTTTCTAACTAATGAAAAAATCTCTACAAAATTCTGCAAGGGATTCGATGGGTTCCTAAGTTACACAGTGTTATTATTATCTGTTTATGAAAGTTTCGAAATCTTCAAAAATTAATTCCGCCCGAGTAATAATAAATTTTAGAATGACATTAAAATGTTTCTTCTCACTATGCTATTTGCTAAATATTGAAAATAAATTTTAACAGAATGCATTTATTTTTTAGTAAAAGTATTAAAAAACATTAATATCCTTATGCATTATAGGGGGTGAGGCATTAACCAGGGGGGGGGGGGTTAATGCCTTCATACCCCCCCCCCCCTCCCCCTTTAAGGAAATGCGAGCCTTCACCGCGAAATTACTCTCAAAATAATTTGAATACATTTATAAATAATTATTTTAATTTTTATTTTATTTTAATTTTCAACCCTTAATCCACTCCTGTGTAAAAGTATATTAAGTGTGAGTATGAATGAGAAAGTGTTTTTTTAAAAAAAGTAAAAAAATAAATAAATAAATAAATAAAAAAAAACTAATTTTTTTTCAATGACACCTACACTCCCCCTCCCCCTTTCAACAGCTTATATTCTCCCTTTACCCTTAGTGAAATACAAAATATTTAATTTCATATTCAAAAGAATCCTTTTTCGCAGTCAAATTATTTGTTTCTATCATTGTTTTTTTTTTTTCAACGATAAAATGCATAATAATTACCTTTAATAAGACACTCAAGAGGGTGTGTTTGCTGACGGTGTGGCCAGGGTGGGTTACACTATATTAATTATTCACTTTGATTCACTTTAAACACAAAAAAGAGAGCAACGCCTGCATCCCGGCAACGCACTCGACTCGACTGGACGAGAGATTCGTCTCTCTCTGTTTATAGGAATAAAACAGATGAAAATAACAATTCCCTTTTTATTAAAAGTAAAAAAATACCTTTTGCTCTAATCTAACTGTATTTAGAGTTGGAAAAGAATGTCAACAAGTGATTTGGAATATTCCAAGGCCTTTCTTAAATAATCAACCCTTCATCCCCTAATCAAAATAATAATCAACCCTATTTTTTGAATGTTTTATATTTATTTGGCTTCAATTTAGCTAAAATAAATTAAAAAAACATTTTTTTTAATTTTGCAACCCCTAATTTATCTTTTTTTTTTTTTTTTTAAACACCCACACATTTTATTTATAAAACTACACGAAGCAATCATTTGGGAAATTGATCTTGGTGGCCAATATTCGCGCCTCCCCTTAGACTAATCCGCGCCTCCCTAGGGAGGCGCGCCTCACAGTTTGGAAAACGCTGCTAGACCCTCTAATTTTAATAAAAGATATATATTTATTTGTCCTGAAGGCCTGGAAAGCAGGCATCCCAGGCATCAAAGGCATCACTCATCGCAAGGATACGGCTTTGCTGGTTTTGAAGGGGAGGAGTATTTCGTAATGGAGATCAATCCAAGCATTAATGTTTTCAGTTGTTAATACAGTATTTATCGTTTTGTGTAATAATTTTTTGATCAGAATCATTCCAAATAAGTTTCAGAAATATGTTTTCAATTCATTAAATTAGGGAAATTTTATATACAAGCCGCTCCCCCCCGTCTTCACCCCTAGCCGGAGGGTGGGGCGAAGCCTACTTACGGAGAGACAGACGGTAGGGCTGGACGGTAATGGATTTTCATTACCGACCTCGATAATGAAAAAAAAACCGGTTTTTCTCGAAAGTCGGTAAAAATTTTTTACCGCCCGCGGAACCAAAGTTTGCCGCCGCGGAACATTTTTTTTTTCGCGGAACCAAAATTTTTCCCCGCCCGAAAAAATATTTTACCTTTTTTTTTAGAGACGCCAATTTTTTTTGCCGCCCGCGGAACAGAAATTTGCCGCCGCGGCACATTTTTTTTCGCGGCACATTTTTTTTTTTCCGCGGAACCAAAATTTTTCCCCGTCCGAAAAAATATTTTACCTTTTTTTTAGAGACGCCAATTTTTTTTGCCGCCCGCGGAGCAGAAATTTGCCGCCGCGGAACATTTTTGTTTTTCGCGGAACCAAAATTTTTTAACGTCCGAAAAAATAAGTTTTTACCGACTTGCGAAAAAAAAACCGGTTTTTACCGAATTAGAGGTACGTTACCGCGTTTTCGGTAAAAAATTTTTACCGGTTTTTACCGGTAAACCGGTTTACCGTCCAGCCCTAACAGACGGACATTATGGGATATTATCAGCAATAAAATTAAGGAATGTGACATGAAATTTATATGGAGACTTTACCTTGTTTCTAATTGTTTTTCAGTTTTATCTTCGTCGGCTGGGTTCAACAAGACGGCCGAATCAGCGGCAGCAGCGAAGGCTTTGGCGGCGCGCAAATCTGAGACCTGGCTGCGGGGACACACACATGATCCTTGGGGAGAGTACGGCCAGGTAACTAAAACAAAAGAAAAAATTATAATTAATAAGTTTTAAGAGGACAATTACTAGTGATTTAGTTAAATTAATTAGAAGCCTATATATTTTTTTATTAATGTAATTTGTTTACTATTTTTTAAATCTTTTGGGCATCCTTAGGCTTTAAATGAGACACAAATATAATTAAGAAGATACAAATTACCCAGGCACAATTATTTAGCCTACACCATTTGGTGATTTAAATAAATATACATCTGCCTGCCTGGGATCCGATCCCACACCCCTTGGGTTTGGCATTGCTTTGACATTTGTCAATATCTCTTAACCCTGAACCGCAGGGGGGGGGGGGGCGGTTATATATCTTCTTTTTTTAAGACTTCCCGGCATCTTAAGCCAAATAGACGATATTCAGAATAATAATACAATGGTTTATATTTATTAATATGTAAAAACATCAAAATCAAATTGAAAAATCTTTGCATATGTTATGTTGATGAGTCTTGTCTATTATAAAATTTATATAGAGAAAAGATGCGATCAAGAGAAAAATTAGGCTTGTCGAAAGGATTGGAATTTGAAGGGGGGGGGGGGGGGGGGTTACCATGGTCGTACTAATGAAGTCAGCCCCTGAGTGAATTATTGTATAATTTTAACGATGAATTTTAAAATAAAATCCCGTTAATTAATTAAATAATATCTAAATTAGAATTTTCATCGATGATGAAAAAGACCTTCGGCCCGCATAAATTCCTCCCTCTTCTCCCTTTGGACTACCAGGAAGTAAAGTTGAATATTTTCACTTTTATTTGAAACAACAGAATACACATTTTGATTTGAATTTGAATTTAAAGATATTGCAATGAAGTTTTTCGAAATCTATTTGGTGGTATCATTTAGGACAGTGTTTCTCAACTTGAGGGTGCGCAAAATCAAAAGGATGAAACGTTGAATATGATTATTTCAATGAAAAAAATGGAATACGAATTACACGGTTACATAATGGAGAGGACACAAATTCGCGGCGTCTATAAATAAAAGTCAAATAAAATTTACACGTCGTTTTAGGAAATTTAGGTGGAGGACAGAAATTTTTCAAAAGCCATCTTCAGACAGAGCCTAAATCCAAAATTGAAAAAAATAACGACTTGAATTTTAACTAGTCGAATGAGAGGAAAAAGAGTATCTTCTCTATAATGATTGTGGGAGACAAGAAAAATGTAATTATTTTTTTTTTAATTAAGGTCTTTTTCGGCATCGAAGGGCATTTAAAAGTATTGGTTTCATGTCAAAAATTCGATGTCGAGATTTTGATGGAGGCCCTGATTCCAAAAAAATGGTTTTCGCGACATGTACTCTCTGAGAACAAAATATCTCTAGAAAGAAAAGAGCTAGGAGATTGAAATTTTATATTTAAGTTAGGCACCTCTCTGGCACGTGACACAAAGCTTTTGAACAAAATCAGCCAAAGAGTACTAATACTTTACTGATGTACTTTTTCAGATTTTTTCGATTTTCTCAAAATTCGCTTCAACGATTTTGATTAAAATTCAAAAATCAATTATTTTTTAGATGCGCTTTAAAATGTATATTCTCATTTTGCCATTGAAATCTTCTGAAGACCACTTTACTCTTGTACTCCAAAGAAAAAAGTGTGAATATATCGGCGGAAACTAAATATATCTCGACATAAAAATCTGGTGTGACAGGCACAGAACACAACTTTCGATTACCGAAGGTAAGAGAAAGTTGTGTGCTGTGCGACCAGTCACACCAGATTTTGTTTTTTTAGTCCTTTTCGAGAGAGGACCTTAGAGACAATGAGAATATATGGCGAGCTGGACATTTGGGTTGTTAATAACCCAGCAACTAAAAACAAATTTTTTCCTTCCTTCTTTCAAGAAATAAATTACATTTTCAACCAATACGCCGCACGGCGAAACCTCTGATGGGGGGGGGGGGCGCCGAGGAACAAGCGTGTGGAACGTTCCACGGTTGCCATTGATACAATATAAATATAATATAGTATATATGATCTTGGCAGCAAATAAAAAAAAAAAAAAAATTGCTCCTCTCTCGTTTAATACCGGAATCTGCTCATTTCCTTCATTTTTATATTATCCTTTATTTTCTAATAATAAATAATTTTTTTTTTCTATTTAAGAGATGATATGTATTCCGGCATATAAAATTTATAGAATGATAATTTTTTTGCGTTAAAAAAAAAATGTTTCCTATTTTTTTTTTTTTACTTTCATTTTCTTTGGGAATTTCATTTAAACAATAACAACAAACAAGGTGAAATTTGTCGGAAGACATGAAAATTGTTCTAAATAGAGTTTATCAAAATACTTTTGAATGAATGATTCTAAATCGGTTGACAAAATTAGAAACGGCTTTACAATGTTATGGTTATTTGATTGGCGAGGGGAAGAGGGGGAGGGGGGGAGAGGCGTCAGGATATTCACGGCGACGGCGAATACTCTCTTCACCAATAAGATGCGAAATTAGTCTCAGCCGATTTAAAATATTCTTTTATATTTTTTTAAAAATTTGTTTAAGATCTTTTTCGGGATCTGAGGCTATTTAGACCCTGGCCCAATTTTGTAAGTAGCCTAATGATTAGACCAATGTTTCCAAACTCCCAACCTTTTGAAGTTCACGCACCCCAAAGGTGCCTTGAGAATAACATTACATACTAGGGGCACCCTTCCTTTTTACTTTCTCTTACCTCCTAATATATTAATATATAGAGAGAGAAAGTATTGGATTCATGTAAAAAATTCGATATCGAGATTTTGATGGATATACACGTTTTGAGGTCCCCTGAATCCAAAAAAGTGGTTCTCGCGACATGGTCTGTCTTTGTGGGTGTGTCTGTCTGTGTGTGTTCAATTTTAACATGAAGGAATTGAGCTAGGAGGTTGAAATTTTACATTTAAGTTAGACATCCACATAGGGCGTGAAAATAACTTTGACACGAAGCTTTTGAACAAAATAGGCCAAAAAGTACTGATGTACTTTTTCAGTTTTTTTTTCGATTTTCTCAAAATTCGCTCCAACGATGTTGAATAAAATTCAAAAATCAATTATTTTTTAGATGCTTTTTAAAATGTATATTCTCATTTCTCCATTGAACTCTTCTGAAAACAACTTTACTCTTGTATCCAGGTACTTCATATTAAAGATAGGAGAAATGGTTGCCATGGCAACAAAATATAAATATTTTCCCATATTTATAAATTTTACATCTTCTAAAATATCGGCGCAAACTAAATATATGTTGACACGAAAAATCTGGGGTGACAAGCACAGAACACAACTTTCGAATACTGAAGGTTAGAGAAAGTAGTCTGCTGTGCGACAGTCACATCAGATTTTCCCTAGCAAAACGAAATTTTTTCCGCTCAGGGGTAAATTTTTGTCCCTTGTGTTTAAATCATTTTACCTTTTTTTTTTTTTTTTTTTTTGTTTATCTAAATATCTCGCGGCACCCTTAGGTGACGGGGCATATCGGTTGGGAACCACTGGATTAGACTAATAATAAACATAGTAGTGGCGAGTCGAGGAGAGAACTTGTTACATTAGGGAGAGAAACTAACTATGGCTTTTATTTTCCAACTTTGATGAAATAATAATATTAATATGAGAAAGAATAAAAAATTTCCATTTTTAACACACTGTGATAAAATCACTTAATCAAAAAATCAATAGTCTAGCATGGGCGTCCCCAGGATTTTTAGCAGGGGGGGGAGGGCAAGTCACTTCAAGATAAGTTAAAAAAAACGTATTTTGATATTAATAATGTTATACATCTTTTAGTATTTAAAGCTTTCACACCGCGGCAAGGTGGATGTATACTGTGAAAGATTTTTTTGTATTTTTTTTTTTGTTTTATACATTTTTTTGTATCATTTTAATTTTCCAGGGGGGGGGCGGCCTGGTTGCCCCCCTGCGGACGCCCATGTAGTCTAGTAAAAACGACGTAAATTTACGCACACTTCTTCCTATGCTTTACGCCTTAAATGGGCTATCCGCTGTTTAATATAAATATGATAAAGTATCCAGAAAGCAATTAATCTTCGGAAAAGTGTAAAAAACAATTATTTATTAAGGAAAAATTGAAGTTAGATTTTATATATATTCTCTTCTTTAGCAATTTAAATTAAAGTCATAATGATAATGAGACGAGACTAAAACAATGAATTCATTTATACATAATACAATCGTTAATCTTAGATAAAGAGACGTACGAGGTGTCAATCCTTTGTTTTCATTATGGGTCCGTGGGAAGAATCATAATGAAAGGTAATAAGACGTAAGAATCTTTTTTTTCCCGTGATAATAATAAAAAATATTTTATTTATTATTATTATAAAAATTCATATATTGTTTAAAAAAAAAGAAATTGAACTGATTTAATTATTCATTATATAATGTTTTTGAGAGAAAGAAAAATTTATTTTTTGTTTCATCCTGCTTTAGCATCTTTATAAATTCAGTTTTTAATTAGTTGCACTCACCCAGGACTGGAGATTTACCAATAGATAGGATTAGAAGGCCTTGTTCAGTCCGTTGAATAAAACAAAATATATTTTAAAAAATATATCTTATTTATTTATTAATTTAATTTCCTCATACCACAGGTTGACCGCTGTCCGCAGGTTTCCTCAGTGAGAAGAGAGTCTGGAAATTTGTGGATGCATTACAAAACAAGTTATTAAAATACAGTACAAAATTGTCAAATGACATACATTTTGTACTGTATTTTAATAACTTGTTTTGTAATGCATCCACAAATTTCCAGACTCTCTTCTCACTGAGGAAGACCTGCCACAGCGGTCGAAACCTGTGGTATGAGGAAATTAAATTAATAAATAAATAAGATATATTTTTTAAAATATATTTTGCTTTATTCAACGGACTGAACAAGGCCTTCTAATCCTATCTATCAGTTTTTAATTTTTTTTATTTTTTTTATTTCACCTAGAGAAGTAGTAGGCCTAATGAGAGTAATGCAATCGGCACTTAGGCGTTAATACTCGGGGAGAAGTAAACTCTGCCTATTTTTTGTATAAAATTCAAAAATAATGAAGTTCAGGCCCGGAAATAAGAGATTTATTAAGCGGGGTAAAGTTTAAATTGCCCTCCCCTTCCAATTCCAGCTCTGATTAAGATGTCCCACTTAAATAGGAAGTGGGTGCCAAAAAGAATTAGGTTTGAACCTAATTCTGCTCTGAACTATTAACAAATTTGAACTAACTGCCGCCCACTATCTAAGAAGCTACCCCCCCTAATCGTGTCGTGCAGCGCCACCATTCAGGCGCGCCTTGTAACTATGCAAATGCTTCACGAAGCTTCTATACCTAATTAAAAGGGGTGTTATTACTTTTACGTTATCATTGTGATAATTATGCAACTGATTTCGGAAGTTGAAATTTGTTTCGTGGTTCTGATAAGGAAATATTATTAATTATTATTGTATTTATTTAGAAATAGATGTTGGCCTCAGGATGCAAGCCAATTTTGACACCAAAATGGAAAATACTAAAAATAAATGAGATTGAATACAAATTTTAAACTTAAATACTTGATTTGAAAAATAAAATTAATCATCCCTATAGAAAGCCTAAGGCAGTGGTTTCCAAACTTTATGCTACCACGCCTCCCTTAAAAATAATTAATCTTATGACGCCTCCCCTCCGCCCCCCCCCCCCCCCCATTTTATAAGATAATACAAAAACTAAAATTTTTTATGCTAAAAAATATAAATTTATATAAAAATATTTTTTTTATTTATTCTTATTTATATTAAAACTAGCAATCATTTGGAAAATTGGTCCTGGGGGTCAATATTCGCCCCTCCCTTAGACTAGTCCGCGCCTCACAGTTTGGAAAACGCTGGTATAAGGGTATTTTATGGCTGGTGGAATTTGTATCAGGAATGAAAGTTAGAAGAAAACGCAACCAGAATTTTTTCTTTAAAAATATATTTTAACAGCTTACGTTTCGGCCTTGGTCAAAGCCATCCTCGGATGACCACCAACAGCTCCGAGGATGGCTTTGACCAAAGCCGAAACGTAAGCTGTTAAAATATATTTTTAAAGAAAAAATTCTGGCTTTGTTTTTTCTAACTTTCATTCCTGAAGAAAAATATTTTTCTCAAATCTTATTTTCACGCCCTAGGGGGGTGCCTAACTTGAATAAAAAATTTCAACCTCCTAGCTCAATTCCTTCATGCTTTAAATTGAACCCAAACAGACACACAGACAAACCATGTAGCGAAAACCACTTTTTGGATACAGGGGACCTCACCTCAAAACGTGTATATCCATCAAAGTCTCGATATCGAATTTTTGACATGAATCCAATACTTTCTCTTTATATAGGCTATATATATATGATATAGGTAAGAGAAAGTAAAAATTCAAATCCGAATTGAGATTAGTTCGATATACAAAAAGATGCGGTAACTCACCCCAGTAAAATTCTAAGTGGACCTATCATATTTTACTTTTCTACCTAATGAAAAAAAATCCCTACAAAATTCTGCAGGGTTCTATGGGTTCCTAAGTTATGTTATGAGAGTTTCGAAATCTTCAAAAATTAATTCCGCCCTAGTAATAAGAAATTTTAGAAATGACATTAAAATGTTTCTACCCCACTATGCTATTTGCTAAATATTGAATATAAAATTTAACTCAAACGGAACGCACTTATTTTTTAGTGAAAGTATTGAAAAAAAAATCTCTATGCATTATAGGGGATGGGGCATTAACCCCCCTGGATGCCTTCATATCTTCCTCCCCTCACCCCCCTTTAAGGAAATGCGAGCCTTCGCCGCGAAATACTCTCAAAATAATTTGAATACATTTATAAAAAATTATTTTTATTTTTATTTTATTTTGAAATTATTTTATTTTAATTTTCAACCTTTAATCCACCCCTGTGTAAAAGTATATTAATGAAATTTGATTAACAAAAATATAGAAGAATATAATTGTAAATAATGGTGACTTAAGAAAAGATAAAAAAAAACAAATTTTTTTTCAATGACACCTACACTCCCCCTCCCCCTTTTAATAGCTTATATTCTCCCTCTACCCTTAGTGAAATACAAATATTTAATTTCATATTCAAAATAATCGTTTTTCGCAGTCAAATTCTTTGTTTCTATCATTTTCTTTTTTCAACGATAAAACGCATAATAATTACCTTTAATAAGACACTCAAGAGGGTGTGATGGCTGACGGTGAGATCAGGGAGGGTTGCACTATATTAATTATTCACTTTGATTCACTTTAAACACAAAAAAAAGAGCAGCGCCTGCCACTAGGCCACGCACTCTACTCGACTGAACGAGATAAACTTGTCTCTTCTCTCTTATAGGAATAAATAGATGAAAATAACAATTCCCTTTTTATTAAAAGTAAAAAAATACCTTTTGCTGTATTTAGAGATGGAAAAAAATGTCAACAAGTGATTTGGAATATTCCAAGGCCTTTCTTAATCTTAAATAATCAACCCTTCATCCCCCCCCCTAAACAAAATAATAATCAACGTTATTTTTCGATTGTTTTCCATTTATTTTGTTTCGATTTAGCTAAAAAAAAAAATAAAAAAAAAAACAAACATTTTTTTCAATTTTTCATCCCCTAATCCAATCTTTTTTTTCACATTAAATAGTAGATGGAAAATATTATTTGTAGTTATTAAGAATATATATATTTTGGGGTCTAGGCATTCTTATTTAAGCCATTTGAATAATATATAAAATAATTAACAATGCTATCGCCTTCGGCGAGCTTTGCGTCTAGTTAGAAAAAAATTATAACCCTGAAAAACTTCCCTTTGGGTTTTACACATAGTATAATTTTCTAGAATGAGTCTTACTTTAGGCCAGTGGTTTCCAAACTTTAACCTCCCTTAAAAATATTATGAATATTACGAAAAATCGTATGACGCCCCCCCCCCCCACACACACATTTAATAAAATAATACAAAAACAAAAATTTTTAATACTAAAAAATATAAATTTCTATAAAAATATTTTTTTTATTTATCAATATTAACTAAGTAAAACCTCCGTCCCAGAAACTTCTAAATTTTATTATTTTATTTATAAAACTAGCAATCATTTGGAAAATTGATCATGGTGGCCAATATTCGCGCCTCCCCTTAGACTAGTCCGCGCCTCCCTAAGGAGGCGCGCCCCACAGTTTGGAAAACGCTGGCCTAAGGGGTTTAGTTGGTAGCGTGCCTACCTTCTATACCAAACGTCGCGGGTTCGGACCCCAGGCAGTCCGATTTTAGTGGATACCAAATGGCTTAAATAGAAATGCCTGGACCCCCAATATATATTATAAATAATAACGGTTATCGTCAAAGTCTTAAATGGCCTAAGTTGCCGAAAAGACTGTGTGTATGTGTGTGTGAGTGTGAATGAGAAAAAAGTGTGAATGTTTAAAAAAAGAAAAAATCCCTTTAGAAAAACATCGACTTTCAATTCGTTAGATAGAAGATAGTGGCGTAACCAGGAGTAGGAGGGTTCAAAAACAGGGCATGAATTATAGTAGGCTATTTTCATTAAAAAAAAAAAAAATTTTAATTTTAAAGCATGAAAGTCCCGAAAGATCTGATAAAGGAGACCCTTAAAAAAATTAATAACCACCCTCTCTCAAAAATAATTCCTACTTTTAAAAACAATAAATAATGAATAATTTATTAAATTCCTTTTTTTAATAGATAGAAAGAGAAAGGAGTTAAAATTTGCCAACATAAAGCCTATCTTAAGTTCCGTTCAAGGTCAGGGGCAGGGTCAATTGTTCATGGGAGATTTACTATATAAATAGCAATTAATTTGGAGAAATGGGGGATGATCCCTAACTGGAAATAGCCTCAGAAAAAGATCTTAAGATAAAAAAAAATTTTCTTCCTCCTATTGGAGTTTAGGTGTTGACTTCTTGATAAAATTTATTTAAAATATTTAGCTGGGTCTTCTTGACATTTCTTTTCAAATATAATTTTTGATATAATCCAGGGGCGTATATAAGGGGGGGGGCGAGGGATATACAGACATCAGCGGGGCTCGCCCCCCCCCCCCCCCAATGTTTGATAGAACCCACAGCGTGAAAAAAAATAGCTCTGCAAAAAAATTTTTTTTTCCTCAGGGTGAAAAACTTAGGTTCCGCAAAATAGGAAATGTTCCGCGGGGCGGCAAAAATTTCGTGTTTTTTCCGCAGGGCGGAAAACTTTGGTTCCGCAAAAGGGGAAATAGTCCCGCGGAGCGGAAAAAATTTCGTGTCTCTAAAAAAAAAAAAGGTAAAATGATTTTCACGGTCGGGATAAAAATATTTCCGCTTTGATTCCTCAAAAATAAAATTTTTCGCAGGACGGGGCGGAAAAAATTTACTTTCCTTAAAAAAAAATTTTTGAGTTCAGGCCCCCCCCCACCCGCCGAAAAAAATTTCTATATACGCCCCTGATATAATCTATCATCTACGTATGTGTACATGGCCTTTGATTCCGAAAAAGTTAAAATTGTTAATATATTGTATTAGTCTATATCGCCTGCTGAGAATCATAGTGGCGAAAGTCCGAAAATACAATTTTTGAGTTAAGCTGTATTAACTTGTATTATGTTTCCAGTTTGTTTTTGTAATCTGTAATTTTGTATGTGTTTTTAGAAGTTTTCCAAGTTGCCGAAGAGAAGGAGCAAACGCGGCGTCGTCCATCTCTACAATATGGTCTACTGTGCGACGGGATGCGACCCGCTGGCCTTCAAAGGCTACGGATGCTACTGCGGCTTTCTCGGTTCAGGATATCCAGTCGACGGGATCGACAGGTTAAATTTCACTTAAATATTAAAATAGTGAAATTTTCAATTATATTATGTGATAAATTTAAAAAAAAATAATAATTTTCCAGATGTTGCAAAATGCACGATTGGTGTTACGATTCGGCAAATTGTCCGATGTTCCTTGAATATTTTGTACCATATCTCTGGAAATGCTATCGCCATAGGCCACTTTGTGGTAAGAAACACTTTTATTTATTTTTTTTTAGATCTTTTTCTGAGGCGATTACTTATTTCAAATTAACAACTAACGTAATTTTTTGTCGTTCAGAATACGAAACTAGAGCTAAGTCTCAGAGCAAAACCCAAATCAAATTTCACTAATTAAATTTTGTAATCGATTAATTGAAAAGATTTAAATAAAATAGTTAATTAATGATGTAGTGATGAATTTAACAAATAATTAGCTTTTATGCTTTCTACTTATTCAAAATATCAAAAACAAACTAAGGGTAACATTTTTAATATTTTTTGATTATCATTCAAAATTTTTCACTGATTAATCTTGGGAAAAGAAATTTTAATTGTAGAGAGAAAGAAAGTGTATAATTAAAAGAAGAACTTATGTTTTATGTGGATTTGACTCAATAAATTTCAGGAAATTAATGTTTACTTTTGAAATTGTTATTAGTCTAGTTATTATAGTATAATTGAAATGGAAACTAATGCCTTTAGAGACTTGTTTACTTCGTGCCCCGGGGTCATTTACGCTTCTGATAGAACTATGGGAACCAGGGCCTAGGGGGGGCAGTGGGTGCATGTGCCCCGGGCGGCAGATATCAGGGGGGCGGCAATTAAAAAAAGATTTACTAAAAAAAAGGTAAATGATATGGATTTTGTATAGAAAATTTTAAGGAGGGGGCGGCAAATTAAATTTTGCTCCTCCTAAAAAATCTCGTAGTTCAGGCCCTAACGAAATCATTGAATCGAATTTTTCGGAAAGTCTTGGTTAGTCTGTTAAATAGTTTATTTTTATATGCTGTTTTGTAAAATTCCCCTTCCCCATTTCCAGCGTCGCAGGAAAAGAGGGGTAGGAGGATAATCACCAGGGCCTCTAAACTTCACCAAAATAAAAAAAAAAAAATATTTCAAAGAATATTTACAAATATTTTCATTAAAATGTTCCTTTTGAGGGGATCCCGGCCTTTTAGGCTCTTAATTGGTCATGAAAAAAAAAAATACAAAAATATTTTTTCCCCTCTGAAGCTAATATATATAAATTTGAACTTTTTTCGAGGAAGTGGGGTATTAATAAAAATCCCGGGCCCGGTAAGTCTCTCCGAGGCCCTGCCCGTTTTCAGTATTTTTTGAGAAATGTTTTGCGTTTTCTAAAAAAATAAAAAGATGATCACCTACTTCCTTAAAATTTGTATATATAATTTTGAATCAAATCATGGATTTGAAACCCCCCCCCCCCTCCCCCCGAAAATGAAATTTTTATAAATCGTCAAGCCGATTCTAAAAAGTAGGCATTTAGAAAAAAATGAATTTGAATCTCTCTAAAAATAGCAAATGTTTGATTTTAATAGCATAATAAAAATTTCTATGTTGAATGAAAATGCCAAGTGAAGAACCCGAACAAAGAAAGCAAGTCTTTGAAAGTTTCTAATTGAACAGGTGTTAGATCTATAAATATTATTTAACCAACTTTTCTCTTTCTGTAATAAATTGTGAATTATAACAATTTTGGAAATCTGCCCGTTTGGAGGGTCATACATTAAGAGGGTCGTAAATAACAAAATGACAGAAAGAAGAAGAATATATTTAGCAACTATTCGATGATCCTTTAAGAGGGGGTCTCTGGAGCGAAACAAGGCGTGGGGGCGAGTTTTATAATTATTTGTAACTGTTACCTAATATTTTATATTTAAATAAATTATATTGTCATTTATACATATATGATTTTAACATTAAATCACTGCTCGTTTTAATAAATTTTCGATATTTAATTATTTATTATAGGCTATTTGAAACTTTAGTTTAAATTAGAATTGTAGAGAGCTACTTACCAAAAGGAATATTTCAGGAATTCAAACCAGCCAGTTCTCGGACCACATCTGAGAATGTCGTCTGCTGCTCACCCATTATTGACGAAAGTCCAAAAAATCTCTAGGTATGCCAGGATATAAACCTCCATGAACAGGAATCAAATCATGTAGAAATGTACAAATTCTTGTATATATATATTCTTGACACATGCAAATGTGTGAGCACAAAGGGATTATCTCATAACCCATTTGAAATAAAGCAAGAATTTAAAAATATTTTCTTCCTTAATAGTACATTATTCAAATGAAGAGAGGTCCAAATTTTAATTTTCTGAATAAATAGTCAGTAAAGTTGCAAAACTTGCGATTTCCGTTGTAATTTTTTCTGAATACTAACTGGAGATGTTTTCTAATAAAGATCCTGAACAAGTGAAGGGCTGATTAGATTGACAACTGTATAATTTGTTGTGAAACTATAGTAATAGTCCGGAGTTCCTGGCCAAAATAGACTCAAGTACAAGATCCCAAAACAGTATCTGGTTCTCGAACCAGAGCATTGGAGAATAATAATAATCAAGGTGATCATTGAGATGTTTATCAGACTCCCTCTTCATAAATTCTTTTATTTTATATTCAATTATAAGTATTAAATATTTACTAGGTAGAGCTTTGTTTGAAAAAGCTAGTCAAAGACGCTCAATATATCGAAGAATTTGTTTCGTTGAGCTCAATATATCGTTTAAGATATCAAATTTGCGGGATGAGTTTGTGTTTATGATTGTAATGGAGAATGGGCAAAATTGCGCCCCCTGGACATGAACCAGGACCTCCAAGCTTTCGCAACGGGTGGACTACCTTTATCCTAGCTCGTCGGCTCTAATTAAATATTTTATTTGATACTTTTTCACTAGATATCAAATGTTTCAGCGAGTCACATAAAATTTCCTTTTAAAATAAATATACTTTTTTTCAGCAATCGACCATGGCGAATGGGGCGGTAGTGGGTCCTGCGCTCAAAGGCTTTGTGAATGCGATCGAGCTCTTGCGGAATGTCTTCGACGATTTCCATGTCCAACGAGCAAGGCTGTCTGCACATCCAGTCCTTGGCGTTTACTCCAGAACGTGTTCATGCTCTGAGATTGCTTCCTCTATCATATTTTGTGATAATGCTCCTCTAGCTTTAACCAAGGTGCTGCAGGGTTTTATTGGTCTTTACAAGACTACAATTGTAATCAAATTCTAGTAATTATAATTTCAATAGATTTCATACAACCAAAGAAATATAATTAGTTTTAAAATTAAAAAAAAAAAACAATAAATTTTCATAATTCAAAAGAGTTGAAAAATGCCATAGAATAGTTATAATATAAATTATGAAGAATTTTATTTATGTTCGATTTTTTATAAAAATCGAATTTTAAATTGCCATTTTGAAAGAATGATGAGATTAATAAGACGGAGTCTGTGAAAAATTCATTTTCCACGGGGTCTCTAATTTACTTACAAAAGTTTTGAGATTAACGAATTGTATAATATTGTACAGCTTACATATAAATATATATATATTAATATATATCAATCTACTTTAATTGTAATCTATTTTATAGAAAATATATCTTTATACAATAAAGTAGTAATTGTCTCGAGCAGAAGTTGTTAAAAATATAAATATTTTTAGAAAAGTATTGAATAAAAATCTTTTGATAATAATTATTAATAAAAAATGTAATTCAATTAAAAAAATTAATCATTTGTTCATCACCAATATAATAATAACATAATCTTTGTATTTGTAATAAAATAAATAAAAATATATTTTTTATAAAAATATCTTTAAATTACATTAATTCCGCCCATTATATTTACAGGTCGGTTTTTATATTTTTTCGAAATGTCATTTTGTATCTAAAAAAAAAAAAAATAATATTTAAATATTGTACCGGAAGTTATTAGATATTGATCCCTTACCTGTTGTTGGAGTTCTTTTGTTTTTTCAATAATTAATTTCAATTTCGGTGTATCATCTTGAACTCGTTTAATATAATCTTGACGTTTTTCTTTAATTAATTGTTGGCTCTGTTTCATTTTGTCTTCAATTGTCAATTTTTGTTTTAATTCGCTAACTAAATGATCTATGTATCTGAAATTAATATTAATTAAATAAAATTAACATTAAATTTTAGATATATGTTAACATTTTGACATGGTTTACCGAGGAGTGTGTTTGACATTATGCAACCGACATGTAGTAGGATCGGATAGCATTTTGAGAATGCTTTGGACTTTTCCTAACAATATAGTCACTGATTCTGCTGTTTGCATTTGAACAATTGACGAGGCATCTTGCAATTGGCTTAAAGCAAGAGCATCTCCGGGAGCTCGGAGTTCAACCAGACGAATTTTCAGGAATGCTTCCAACTGAAAACAGAAAGAATCAGTTAGTATAACGAAATTTTTTTCTTTTTTGGGTATTAGTTAGCATTTTATGCCAAAAGAGGCATAATAAGGTAAACACACCAGCAATGGGCCAGGGGTCAGTAGATGGCCATTTTGAAAAGAAGATAAGAAAAAAAAAAAAGAATTCAGTGGATTTTGAAATGATTGCATAAACATAAACAAGTTGTGTATTCTGAAACAGGGCATCCGTTGTACTGATGCAAAAAAAATTTTGTGATGGATGCATCAATACAACGGATGCGCTGATGCTCGGAATAGAAAACTTGTTTATGTATATGCAATCATTTCAAAATATCCTACTGAATTCTTTTTTTTTTATCTTCTTTTCAAAATGGCCATCTACTTGTCCCTGGACTATTACTGCGGTGTTTACCTTATATATTTTTAATGAAAGAGAAGATTTAAATGAAAATATACCTGTAGGTTCGTATCCACTGGTTTGTATGCTTTTCAATATTTCTACTGTTTCAGCGATGGCTTTATCAATATTTAATTTATCGTAAAAACTAATGAATTGTGAAACATAAACCAGGTTTGTTCGGTTAATTTGACCAGTGGTTTTTATTGAGTGACCATTTATTTTTAATTCAGCACGGTGAGAAGGTTTTTAAAATTAAATTCCAGAGTCAAATGTGATATTAATAAAAAATTTGATTTCAAAGTTACCTCACTTAAGAATTTCAACCTCATAGCTTTTTTCCTTCTTGTTTTTTTTATCACAGACAGACAGACCATTTTGCGGGAGCCACTTTATTGGACTCATGGGGCCCAAAACATGTATTTCCATCAAAATCTCGTCATCGAATTTGTGATATAATCGCAACAATTTCTCTCTATATAGGATAAGTTCGGGGTAATTGGCCATAGTTTTTTCAAGGCCCAGTTAAAATAAAACTACATTTATGTAGATTGTAATTATTATTGCCGCGACTTCAAAAAGTTTAAGAAGCACTGGGGATGATGGAAAAGAGCAAACTTTATATCATATGTATTTGCAGATATTTCGGCCTATTTAATGTAGGTGCAAAATATAATTACTAGAGATCTGCACCTGGCAGGGATTCTTACTTGGAAGAATTTTAGAAATAATTATATAGTAATCTGAGTGCTAAAAATATGTTTAGGGAGGGAAAGAAATAAGTCGTCGAGTTAAATCAACAAGACTTGGCCATTATGCTATGCACAAGAAATTATATTTTTAATTAGCAGAAATGAAAGCCAGAAAATTAAATTTTAATAAAATTAAGGGGTCCAAATTCTTTCAAGAATGGCTAGATACGGACTGACTGATTGGTGGTCCGTCATCTGATAACAGAAAGAACATTTACAAGAGAGGCGAAGGAAGATTAAGCTTGCTCGCTTTTGCTCACAAGTTGTCGAGTTAAGTTAGTCGACAAATGTATATTAACTAGGTAGAGCTTTGTTTGAAAAGAGATGGAATTTTTTTTCAAACAACGCTCAAATAGACTATAAATAAGCCAGTCAATATCTCGTTTAAAATAACCAATTTGCGAGATGAGTTTGTGTTTGAGTGGGCAAAAATTGCGCCCCCTGGAGTCGAACCAGGACCACCACGGGCGGACGTGGAGGCACTGATTCGATTCCAGGGGGGCGCAATTTTTGCCCAATCAAACACAAACTCATCTCGCAAATTGGTTATTTTAAACGACAAATGTATATGATAAAAGATAAAAAGTTTCTCAAAATTTCTGCTGTTTATTTTCTCAAACTTTATTTTATTAGTTCAAGAAGATGGATTTATAAAGAAAAAAAAAATATTGATTTAGTGAAATTGGTCCTGAAATTTATAAACTAATATATTGATTACCTCTTTTACTTCATTGGTGAAGTTTTCTCGAGTGGTAGGATTATCTAAAAGGGTGAGAGCATCAGCACCGGTTGCAGTACCTCCTTCGGTCCCAGAAGATTCAATTATTATGCCTGATTCCTCAAGAGTAATATCTGCTTCAGCCAACTGCAAAAATATATATTTATATTAGTATTAATATGATATTTAATGGCTGGAAATATACTGAGGAAGGATGTGGAAATGCTGGCAGACAAAAATAACACACTCTAGATTCCCTTTGAATGTCCAGTCGTTTCGGGTAAAATTTATTCACCCATCTCCAGTAAATTCTACCACGTATTCTATAATAAAATCATATGATGTTATTTGAGTTTAAAAGTTTTTATGATATTCAAATTTTTTGCTATTTTCATAGGTCAAGTTACATGATATCTATGATCTATGAAAATGATGATGATGTATATATATATACTTATATCTTTATATATATAATTCTTCTGTACGTGTGTATGTGACTGAACTCCTCCTAAACGACTGAACCAATTATGATGAAATTTTCTGTGTATGTTTGTGAGAGTCCCGGACAGGTTTTGTTTCACAAATAACAATAAGTTAATGAGTAATTAACCGTTAAAATAAGAAAAAAATAAAAATTAGGAGAAATAGTTGCCATCGTAACAAAATATAAATATTTACCCATGTTTACGATTTTTTTTATTTATTTACATTTTGAATTCTAAAATATCGGCGTAAATTTTTTGTCTGTGTACCGGGAGAGTCCCAGAAAGGATATGATTCACAAGTAATCTTAAGTTCATGAATAATTAACCGTTAAAATAATCTCTATATATAAAAAAATGGAAAGGGAAAAATGTTTGTATGTACCGGTATGTATATATGTATATTTTTTATAGAAATCCACAATTTTCAATGAAGGCGAGCAAGGGGGGTCCAGGGGCGCAGCCCCTCTAGGCAGCCCCGCCGAAGGCGGACTTTTAAACTCATTTATAATCAGATGATTTTATTAAATAGAATACGAGGAAGAATTTAATGACAACTACGTTTAATCAAAGAGACAACTCTCTTCCACTAAAATTGTTAAATGAAGATGAGTGAATAAATGTTACCCGAAACGTCTGGACATTCAAATTTCAAATTTTTTGCTGCCTGCATTTCCACATTCTTCCATATTAATATTATAATCGTGTGTCCCCATGAACTTTTGAGTTTTTTTGAAAATTTTCAAATTCACAAGAATTCAAAATCATGAATATAGGTATATAAATGATGATGATATGAAAATCTATGAAAATAGCAAAAAATTGATGTTGCGTGAATTAATTTTAAAAAAGAAAAGAGTGAATAAATTTGCTTTATATTTTACTTATTTTTTTGGGGATAGGGGATTCAATTTTTGTTTTCTCAGTTATAAGAGGAAGTCTTTATAAAAAAAAAAAAAAAATTAAAACAAGTGAAAGAAAGTCGTGATTCATGATTAAAGGAAGGTTTGAGAGCGCCTGAGCTAACTATACCGGGAGACCAGATGACGAGTTTTTGTGTCCGGTATTGTATATTCACCACCCGCACCGCGGGAATAATCAGGCGAGGAAAGAAGAAGAAGATTGTATATTCAGCATACACACATCTTTCTTTTTATTTAGTAGAAAAAAGTAACATACGTCTGCCGGAAACTCTCGATATTAGAATATTTAAAACCTAATTTATAAATTATTTACGATGGGGTAATCTGGTAATCAATAATATAAAATTACGAAAAACCTCTCGTAATTTTATATTAAAATTTATGAACTTGGGGATTTCGTATGCAAAGAATTTTGTTTGTCATTCTCAATAAAAATAAATGAAATTTGAAAACCAGTCAGACTTAAAAATATATAAAATGATTTTAATAAAATTACCTGGCTATCGCTATCTATTGCTGAATCACTATCTGTAATTCCCCAATCAATTTCACCAACCTCTAATTCTACTTCAGCATCACCAAAATCAATAACTGCACCATTGTCATTGTCGCCAAAGTCAATCTAAAAAAAAAAAAATGAATTCAATGAAGGTTTAAAAATATTAAAAATGAAATATAAGAGATAAAGCCTACCCCTCCGTTATCTTGATTATCTTGAGGAAGGTCTTCTTCAATAGTAATATCTGACATTGGTTCTTCTATTTTCAAAGGTGCTTCGCCATAAGTCCATTCATAAGTTGTGACATTTCCTTTGGCTTAAAATAAACAAAATTTTTAATATTTTAATAAAGATTTATCATCGTGCTAGTGAACGAATAAATATATTTTTTTAAATTTACCTAAAATAAATTTAATCAATGGTAGTGTTCCTAATTGAGGTTCATTACTTAACACAAATTTAACAAATTCAGTGTAATATTGGACGGCAGTAGGAAGATCAGCAATTATTTTTTCGGTTAAAGTGGCGTGTATTCGAGGAAGTTCTGCTAATCTTTCAAATAATTCTTTCTTGACTTGTTCTCCTTGTATGCCTAATTGTCGACATTGATTCTCGTAATCAGTTTTAGCATCATGTCCATTCTTAATGCAATCTGATTCCCTTTTATCACATTCCTTTAAAATATGGTAAAAAATAAATAAATAAATAAAAAGTAAAAAAGTAAAAAAGTATATATTGTTTGTAGATAGCCGTAAGAAAAATCAATTTTATTTTAAGGACCGTCGGCCAAAAATAAATAATTTTGCGTATTATCCGTTTTTATAAATAATAATACAAATTGCTTTCATGGAATGCTCATTACTTTGTCATATTGAATGGGAGAAATTAACGATTTGCTTGTACTGAGGATGATTCTCACTGGGATCGAAATATCTACAAATAAACGGATAGTACGAAAAATTATTTATTTTTGGCCGACGGTCCTTAAAATTAAAAAGTATAGATATAGAGATTTTCTTATTTAGAAATAAAATGTTCTTGATAAAGTTTATAAGAAGCAAATAAAAAAATAATTTGATAAGAATATTTAGAATAAATAAGATTTTTATCAACATATGTATAAAAAAGTCTCGATAACTTATTTTACTCAATTGGGGACCTGCTTGAGTATCATTCAATCATTCAAATATTTTAAACAACAAGCACTTAGAATTATAGTTTATAAAATAGTTTAAAATAAAAAAATTGATTTACCAATTGCATTTGTTCACATTTAGAAATGTCCTTTTTCAAACTAGGAATTTCAAAATTAACATTTCTTATTAGCATTTGAGCAGCTTCGGCTAAATAAACATTGTCCTTTTCATAAAGTTTAACAATTTCAAGCCAATCTTTCATTCTTTGTGAGCTATAGGATCCGAAAAAATTCTTGCTACTCGCCTCCGTTTCTTTTAAAATATCTATGATGCTTAAGCAATGAAAATAATTGATATCTGCAAAAAAAATATGAATAAAATAATTATATATATATACACTATTGCTTTAGTGAAGGCATGAGTGCATGAAAATTAGGGTTTATACAAAAACCGACTGCACAGTGAGGGTCATTATTAAAGCAACTTAATGCGTTTTATCAGGTGATTATTTAATTTTTTTTATAAAAAAAAGATGGAAATCTTTATTAGAATTCTCTTCACTTCCAAAAATTTTCATTAATATATATATATACATAATAATCACATGATCAACTGTTCACTGGTATATAAACAATATATATATATATATATATATATATATATATATATTCGTATTGGGAAATATAAGGTGGTCGTAGTAAATTAGTTGAAAGAAAAGGAAGTATCTATAGACAAGCAGATTATACTGTCTAATTTTTTGATGATAAGTGGAATAGGAAGACAGCCAACATAAGACTCTCTGTTTATTAAAAACTCTCAACAAAACAATATTTTGGCCGACTGCTCTTCCACTTATTATCGAATTCTACAGCCACTTTAATGTGATTTTGTTGTTTCCAGGTGATTATATCTTTAGACAAATTTGAATATCTTGAAATAGGTTATGATTGATTAAATTGTATTAGAAAAGTCTATTCATTATTTGAATATTCATAATATATATATAGAGAATGAAAATGTAATATGACTGATAAATAAAATTAAAGGCAAGATTTTACAAACTGGAAATGATATTCAAAAGAGTTTATATGTCCCAATACGATATGTATATATATTAAACTTGATCAAGAGAGAAATGTGAATTATTGTTTATATACCTGTGAACAAGAGGAGCTGATAGCATTTGTATCTATTTATGTGTCAATAAATTATATATTACTAATTATTTATTATTAATAGTAAGATTTGCTTATTGCTGTCATGTGAGGCACACCAAGTTATATTAAAAGTAGAGTGTAAAATAAACATTACATGATCCTGAGAGAAGTTTTGCAATTCCTTCATGAATTGGCATATCTTGAATAGCATTATTTATTTTTTCTCGAATAGTTAATATATTTTTTTGCCAATCTTTTTGACAATGCCTTCGACTGATAAGCCAGTCTAATAATTTATTCGTGTGAATATCAATTGGAATATATTGTTCCTATAATAAAAAAAGATAAGATTTTATGATTCGAATGATTTAATTATATTATAGTAAATGTATTACAGACTTACATCCATTTTGAAGGTTTCTGTTCTAATCCTACAAAATTAATATGAAATTAATGAAAAGATTTTCTAACAGCTGTCAAATTTTCACATGCGACGAGCGGCACGACGACGTTGACTAAATGATCAAATGACAGTCTGAATTAGCAACTAAAAAAATTTTCACTTTGACCTAAAAAATATTAAATATATTTTATATTATTATTAAAAAAAAGACAAATTTTTTTAATTTATTCATTTTTATTTTTAAAGAAATTTTGCTCATTAAAATCTTTCCCTCTCAAATTTAAAATTTGTTTTTATTGAAAATATTTTTTATGAAACAAAATGACAGTATAACCTAGTTCTATTAATATTTAAAAACAAAAAATAAAACGTAATATTCAGCTATCAGATCGCGAAAAATGTCTAGTTAGAATATATTTTAATTTTTGTTGAATTATAGATCAATATAAACATTTCGTTCTTTTGCTAGAAAGACCCAGCTAGAACCCATCTAAAAATGCGACCCCTTAATTAGTAGAGTTGAGCAGGGGAGTATATAGAAATTTTTCCCCTCCCGTGAAAATCATATCATTTTATCTTTTTTTTTTTTTTAGGGAGACGAGATTTTTTCCGCCTTTTCCCCACCGAGCGGAAACCGCTCTGGGAAATTTTTTTCCCACCCTAAGGAAAATAAATTTTTTCTCCCGTGAAAATCATTTTACCTTTTTTTTTGGGGAGACGAAATTTTTTTACCGTTTGAAGGAAGGCGGGCCCTCCTTGGCTGTATACCCGTATATATATGTATATGGGTTTCAAAAATTTCGGAGGGGGCACTCCCCCTTATATACGCCCCTGGAGTTGAGAATAAAAATCAGGAGCCACCGAGAGTCTTCCCGGGGCTGTAATCAATTCGGACCATTCGCCCATGCAACAACCTTTAAGCAAAGAAAAAAATTGATCAAGGAAGAGCAAAAGCTTTTTGTTTTGATAAGGAAGAAAAAGTGAGAGGAAGGCCATAAAGCAGAATGAGCAGTCCAGAAAAAGATACCAATCGTCATAATTATTTTTACTTTTTATATATATGCGCTATATTGAAAAGATTTTCAATACCACAAGTCGTATCTCAAGAACAAGGCTGTATCACCTCACTGCTTTAGCAATATCCAATCTATAAATTGGTGATATTGTAAATCCATAAACGAACGGCTTTTAATGGGTGTTTAGTTTAGCCCTCAAAATGTCGACAGAGCAAATATAATTTTTTTGGACTACTCAACATTTTCTATTTTGGGATTAAAAAATCTAGTAAACTCATTTTTACAAAAGTCCTATATATATATATAATATTTATATTTATTTATAATAAATATTTTTAAATTATTAACATTTTATATTTTAATTATAGATGTGTAAATAAGGAGGGTGTTTACTTTATTTGGTAAAGTAAGAAAGGAGTCAGTAGCCAAAAGAAGAAAAACAAGCTGTTACCTTGAACTACTGTAGGCCCAATATATATTAGTCTTATAAAAATAATATAAATGTAACAACTTGATAGTTTCTAAGTTGACTGATGAAGACGTTATATCATTAGAGCCGAAACGATTCAACAGATTTATTTGAGAGTCTTTTATTTATTAGAGGCTCTTCCTTTGCCTGCTCACTCCTTTTTCAATTTATAAATTATAATAATTATATTTGGCATTAATTATATAATATCTTGTAAATATATTTTTGGGACTTAATGCAAGACCAAGCAATCTCAATTTTGTATGAAAATGAGAAGATTTTTGTAGACGACTAAAAAAATTGAAAACTTTTATATTCAAGAGTAACCAGAACCCTAACTTTAAATTTAAAAGTCAGTCTTTAAAATTATGCTTCTGGTTGTTCTTGCATATAAAAATTTGGAACTTTTTTAGCCGATTAAAATGTCCCATATATATATTGCAATATATATATATATATATATTTTTATTTATTTATTATGTACTTCAGGAATGAGAGGCTCCATTAGAGATTTCATGAAGGAATTTCCATTTATAAGCTTAGTAGTTACAATAACATATTCCACATTTGCTGAAAAAGAATAAATAAAATAAAATAATTTTTTTTTTTAATTTAAATATCAGTAAATATAAGATAATTACCATCTTCCTGTTGGGAAATGAAACGTAATGCTGAAATTTCGGCAAATGTGCATCCTCCAATAAAAAATACTAATATCACCTTTGGAGAATCTGTTTGTGATGATGATTGACTACTGATTGATCCTCCTGGGAAATTAATGAAAAATAAAAATATTAACTGTCCGTTTAAAATCATTTTTTTTTTTTGTAGAAACATATATCTATATCAGGGGCGTATATATTAAAGGGGGCCGAGGGGCCCCCCTCCGAAATTTCCCAAATATACATATATACGGGTATACAGTGAACAGGGGGTATATAAGGGGGGCCAAGGAGGCCGCCCTCCTGCCCGAAAAAAATTCCGTCTATCTAAAAAAAAGGTAAAATGGATTTAACGGCAGGGTGAAGATTTTTGAAGGGCGGCAAAAATTTTCCCTGCAAAAAGTTTTTGAGTTCGGGCCTCCCCAAAAAAATTTCTATATGTATACGCCTCAGATATATATATATATATTTTAAATGAAATGGGAAAAATGTATGTATATATCTGGTATGTATGTATATATATGTTCTATAGAAATCCACAATTTTCAATGAATCTATTTTGAAATTAAGTAGACATATAGTATATGGACCAGAGAGTAAAGTAGTAATAATTTGAATCTCTTAAATATTATGGAAAATTAATTATAATCAAATTTCTTCAATATGGAAACACAAAAACTACAAGATGGCTTGGAAATTTAAGAGGCAGTTAGTTGCTCTGAGAGCCTGCTTTCCAGAGTTACGACTAGGACTGAGGACGGAGCTACGCAGCAGTTAAAAAAAAAAAGAAGGCAGCCATAAATAGACCCTGATGTCCTCCGTTAGTACCCTCTTTCGTAAAAAAATACCACCATTTACTTACTTCGTAAGTGAAGACCGTTTCCTGAATTCGATCCTCTCATCAAGTCCACTGACGGTCCAGGAAGAAGAGGAAGGACATCAGCTAGCGAACGCCACCCATTTGGTTTAGCAGCCTTAAGAAGAAAAAAAAAAGTTTAAAAATCATTTATATCAATAGAAATAATTAATCAGTTTCTTACTTGATGTGCTAAACGAACTGTTATTGGAGCATAAATACTATGAACATAACTAGCATCTTGGGGTTGAAGTTCAGATCCATCTTCGACTGTTAACCGAAGGGTCTTACGAAGAACTGTATAACTTCTGATGCTTTGCTGAAAGAGATAAATTTTCAATTAGCTTATAGTAAAATATAGGAAAGTGGCGAATGAATTAGAATCATGACAACAAATCGTCCTCGAGTATTTTGATAGATTAAATATAAATAATAAACAATTCCAAAGTTTTTAAGTTTTTTTCATCTTATTCTAGTAAATAGAAATTTAATCAAGAGAACCCTAGTTATGAATATACTTATAAAAATCGAGAAATTGGCGCGACCATTTTCTCTTAAATTTTTTTAAAGATATATATATATATATATATATATATATTTAAGCTTTATTCTTTAAAATCACGGTTAAAATATTTACCTTAAGTGCTAGTAAAGTAAGCGCCATCGTCACAAATTAAGGGTAAAAAAATATCTTAAAATTATATAAATTTGTTTTTTCCTAAATAGAAGCAATACATCTAAGAGAACAGCCAAAACAGTCAAATCCATTATAAAATAAAAATTGTGATTTAAAAAATTTTTTTTTTCGTTTGTTGATTTGCCTCTTGAGCTAATTCACCAGACTGGGGCCGATATATATATTGAATAATTAAATAATTATAATAATAAATATACCTGAACTCTTATTAATCCACATTTTTCCAAATTTAAAAATGAAAGAAGATGTTGAAAACCATAACTTTGTACAATCTCACGCTTATAATATTCAATTACTTTTTGTTTGAGTCCGCTGTTTGTGAATGATTGCATACATATGAGTCTAAATACCTTTAAATAAAAATTTTATTAGATAAACACCATTTTTAAAAGAAATGTTGCAATATTTAAAGATATGTGCATTACCTTGATTATAGGCATTTTTTGTGCTATCATATCTTCTATCATAGGATGTACTTTATCCGTATCAATACCATTCATGAATTCTTGCTCAAGTTGTAATGATTCCAAAAAGCAAGATGAGTCTGTTTCATCTTTAATTAATTCAGCAATTGTTGTGTCTTTAAAAAAAGGGAAAAAACAAAGGGGAGTAGAATATTTACAGTATATATACTCTAGTTCTCCCTCTAGTATATGAACAACTATAGCCTGCTAAGAATCATAGTGGCGAAAGTCCGAAATTCAACAATTCGACAAAAGGCTTTTGAAAGTTTTATAAATAAAAAAAAATATAATGATTTATTTGTTTGCTCATTGCTTACAAATGGATTTGAGTTATGTATATACAAAAATAATAATTTATAATAAATAATACGTTTTTCTGTGTATTGTTATATTACAAATGACGTTTGGTGTTTTGTATAGTAGGTGAAAAGTTTTACGTTGCGTGGAATGCAGAGGCCGTTGTTCTTTAATCATCCCAGTCGTACACTAAGGCAGAATGATCTTCAGAGCCCCAGTTACAAATGCGAACACTCCCTCCCCTTCCTTGATAGAATTGGTTGTTAGTATCTCTTCAAGGTTTTTTCGATTGTTGCCTGGGAGGTATCTTCGCAGTGGGTTGTAGATAGGGCATTCAAGAATGATATGTTGAAGTGTTTCCTCTTTGTGGAGATTACATAGAGTGATAATTTTATAAACATATACATTTAAATAGCCAGGCAACAAATGAATAGGCCACAATCAAAAGCAAAGAATGGAAATATATTTTCGCCACTTTGGCACTCAAAAGAGAAGACGTTTTAACAACCTTTGATAGGATTAACTCAAAAATTGAATTTTTGGACTTTCGCCACTATGATTCTCAGCAGGGGATATATTCTATACTGTATATTGGAATAAATATTATATATATATATATATATGTTGCGAAGATAAGTTTTCTCGTGTTAAGTCGCGTGGGATGTTGAGATTTACTCGAGTAAATTAACATCCCCCTTTGGCTGTCCTTTTAGAGCCATTTTCAAGAGAAAAGTAATAATGGAGGAGGGTTGTTTACTATATATAATTATATATATACTGTATAGGCCTGTGATGCGGAAAGAGAAAAGGGACCTCTTGTCGGAAATTTCACAAATTGAGTTATTGATATTTTATTGTAGAGAATAATTTCCTGAACATTTTAAGCCCACAATCACTATAATGATGTGTCAAAAACTAAAAAAGGTTACATCCTTTCAAAGTTATAAATATAGAAAACTGAATTTTGAGAATTTAAACAAAATGAAAAACTATTTATTTACTATATTTAAGGTTACTAAATCGATTATTTTGTAATATTTATCGAATTCTATTCGCTAAAATTACTGAATAAACCTGTATAGGCAATTTTGAATAATTGTATTCAATCGATATTTTTGATATTTAACCCAATTGACAATTAAATTAAAACTTAAAAAAAGAATGTGTGTAAAATTTATCAACTTACGAGTTGCTAAAGATTGTTTGGCTGCTAACATGTGAGGTAATCTAGAAACAAAATGTTTTATTTCTTGTACAGTTTTTTCAGCATGGCGTTCTTCAAATTGAGATGAGATTAATCTTGCTTTTCTACTCAATGCAGGTCCTACTGCATGAAAATTTTTATCTCTAAAATAGAAATTCTATTTATTAGGCTATTTATTTAATAAAAATCTATGATTTATGAAATATGTAAATACCTGATTTCAGCATAAAGTTCATCAGCTGAATTAAGAATAATTTGTTTCTTTTCATTAGCAGTAGTCATATCAGTCACAGAATTTCCTGTGCTTCCATCTTCTTTGGAAAATTTCTCTGAAGGAAATTGAGCAGTAGCTGAATAGAAAAAAAAATTATAAATTAAGACAAAATATTGTAATACAGTAGATAAACAGAAAATAAAATAGAAATTCTATATATATCTAACAAAGATGTGTGTTTAACTATATATATATAAGGTGTTTCAGTGTGAACCAAGGTATCTAATTAAGAGTTTTCCGAGGAAGCAAGCTTGTTAGTCATGGAATTGCTATGAATATTGAAAATATATACAGTATATACCAGAATTTTCCAAACTGTGAGGCGCGCCTCCCTAGGGAGGCCCGGACTAGTCTTAGGGGAGGAGCGAATATTAGCCACAGCGAGCAATTTTCTAATTGATTGCGAAAGTCTTATAAATAAAATAATAAATAATATAGGCTAATATTTATATTAATAAATTTTTGTATATGTATTATTTTATAAAATTGGGGGGAGGGTGGTGGAGTTATACGATTAAATATTCTTAAGGAAGGCGTGATAAGATTAAGTTTTGAAACCACTGGTATATACGATATATAAGGTCCGGCATAATGAATAGTAGGATATAAAAGGGACAGAACTCCGAAACAAATTTATTTAGATTACGATTAGAACTTTTGCTGGATCATATATATATAGAAAGAACCGGAGAATAAAACCAGCAGCTAGTGGATGCCTCTCACTTCAATTTAATTTGTAAATATTTCGACCGGCCCGCCTGGTCATCATCAGTACAAAAAAAATGATTTTTCGGAGGGCCCGTGTCACAACCAATATGTTAAAAATATTTTCATAGAGAAAATATTGTAATACAGTAGATATTAATTTTTTTTAAACATTTTAAACATTCACACTTTTTGGAATTGAAAGCTGGCCAAATGGACACGTGTCCAAGGCCATTCCAAATGAAAATCAATCAATCAATCAATCACTTTTTGGAAAATTTCTCTTAAGGAAATTGAGCAGTAGCTGAATAGAAAAAAAAATTATAAATTACATTCACACAGTCTTTTCGGCAACTTAGGATAATAGTTTTAAATATTTTAACATAATCAGCAAATAACAGGAAATTCACCCCACACAGACAGTCCTTTAGATCATTAATAAATAGAATAAACAAAATAGGCCCCAGAAATTGAAAATATTATTGAAACAAACATTGAAAACAAAGAAAAATATATTCCATTTACCATACCATACATGCCATTACTTGGTTTTGAATATGACACCATACAGTTGGTCGCCATCAAGTTCAGCACATTTCTCCAGGCTTCGAATGAAAGCTTCCAGCACGCGATCTGACTGCCCCTGACTTCTTCTTGAGGGGATACTTGAAGAGTAAAGTGTACGCTACACGTGCTCATACCTTGGCTGAACTCAAAGAAAGGTACAGCTGTGGACGAGATCCCCTTGAACGTGCTGGATCGGGTGATGGAAGCTTTCATTAGACGCCTGGAGAAATGCGCTGAATGTGATGGCGACCATCAGTCATGGTCATATTCAAAACCAAGTAAAGGCATGTATGGTATGGTATGGTAAATGGAATATATTTTTCTTTGTTTTCAATGTTTGTTTCAATAAAATTTTGAATTTGATTCAGAGTTCTGGTTCTGTCCCTTTTATATCCTACTATTCATTATGACGGACACTATATATATACGTGTATATATATATATATATATGTTCTGGAAGGTTTCCGCGACCGGATGTATGTATAAGTTTTCTCGGGTTAAGTCGCGTGTGGTGTTGAGATTTACTCGACGTTTTGGAGCCATTTTCAAGAGGATGGGATTAGGGGAGAAATTGTTGGGGTGGTTTGTTTACCGGGTCGCAGTCTTGCTGGTCCCCAGGTCAATTTGGTGGATACCTCAGAGCCGTGGGTTGGTCTCTGAGAGCTGGTTGGATGTGTATAATTGTGTTTGTGTTCGGTTTAGGTTGACTACGGGGCCTCAATCTGCCTCCCCAAGTCGAGGAGTTGTTGGTTTGGCTAGTGGATATGTTAAGGGCTTGGATTTGTTCCTGAGATTTAGATTGGGTGTGTATATGTGTGATCGTGTCTGTGATTAATTTTTATTTATTTTATTTTTATTTTTGTTTTATTTTTGAAAATATGTAAACCAACAACTTACTATTTGATATTCCAAAGAGTTCATCAATGAGTCCTTCATAGGTGAGTTGAGTAGCTAGTGGACTGAGAAGATCAATATTTCGGTCAAGCAATAAAATTTGGTCTAAAGGTCCATTATTAGTTGAATTAAAATCATCTCCATTTATTACTCCATTATTCTGCTCACGATCTAATCGTTCCAAAAGTTGACAAACCTAAAAAATTAAAAATTTATTAATATAATTTTTAGGGAAAACATTGTTTTAACTAACTTGCAGAAAAAGTTAAATCATTTATGTCCAGGGGACATACCACTCTTTATTAATTCACAGACAAGGGGTGATAGACAAATTGTTTTTCAATTTTTTTTTCTGGGAAGTTGAAATTTTGTATAGCCTACATAGGAAATTTAGTTTTTTTTAGAAAAACATAAAATTAGTTTAAAAAAAATACTTGATTTTTTAGAGTTTTATTCGAAAAGATTTTTTGATGTTGTTCTAAAATTTAGAAATTAAGAAAAACATATAACCAAGTATTTATTAATTTAAATAAGCGAAAAATGTAGGTACCGCCGGGAGTTGCACCACGGATCTTGTCGATTTACGCTCAACATGCCCTACTGTTGGACCACAGTACGCACTCGCTTATTTAAATTATGATAGATCGCTGATTTCAGTCTACTAGAGAAACGCCGCTCAAATCAAGCGTTCAGATTTCTCCCTTACTGAGGCGCGATCTAGATGGACGTTTTGAGAAATTAACTCAATTATGCAATTAATAAATAAAGAATTATATATATCATGTGTTGGTCCATGAGGTAATTATGAAAAACATATAACCAAGTATTTATTAATTTAAATAAGCGAAAAATGTAGGTGAGCGGCGTTTCTCTAGTAGACTGAAATCAGCGATCTATCATAATTTAAATAAGCGAGTGCGTACTGTGGTCCAACAGTAGGGCATGTTGAGCGTAAATCGACAAGATCCGTGGTGCAACTCCCGGCGGTACCTACATTTTTCGCTTATTTAAATTAATAAATACTTGGTTATATGTTTTTCATAATTACCTCATGGACCAACACATGATATATATAATTCTTTAGAAATTAAGAATTAAGTTAGTTATTTTAAGTAAATAAGTGTCCCAAATTTATTAGATAAATTGTCTTGAGTAAATAATAAATTCCTGAGAAAATTTTCAAATAAATGAAATGCTGAATGTACTTGTGAAGATGCTTGGCCTTTTGCTGTTAGACGAGGTGCTGGTCCCCATACAGTTTGAAGAGTTTTGATTGCTTGGGCTACCGAGTAAAGACATCCTGGATCATTTTCCAAATGTATTTCCTTTAACAAAATTCAATTTAAGATTAACGAGAATACAAAAAAAGAAAAAAAAAGTTTTTTTTTTACCTTGAAAACAGAGTCAAGTTCCATAGATAATACATCTGAGTCAATGGGGAAAAGATCACAGCGAAATTCTTCTAGCAATGTAAAATTACCAAATACTCCACGATTCTATAAAAATTTATAATAATTAATAATTTTTTAAATAATTTTTAAAGACTTTAATTTCTACTGACCTTTAATTGATGTTCACATAAAAGACTTTTTCGTGGAACGAAGAAAATATGATATTCTTTTGAAAAAGAGTTATTAGAATCTTCACTGAAAGAAATGAATTAGTAATATAAATTTCATTTTGAGAATTATCTTGAAAATACATTATAGAATTTATAAATAGGATATGGAAATGCAGGCAGCCAAAATGAAAAACACTCTCGATACTCTGTGAACGTTCAGACGTTTCGGGTAAAATTTATTCACCCATCTTCAGTGAACAGTTCTAGTGAGAGAGAGTTAAGTCTGTACAATGATACATAGATGACATTATTTATTCTATGTATTCTATTTAGATGATATGATGATATATACAGGTATTAAAAATTTCTTATAATATTTAAACGTCTGAACGTTCATAGAGTATCGAGAGTGTTTTTCATTTTGGCTGCCTGCATTTCCATATCCTATTTACAAATATTTCCAGCCATTAAATATTATTATTATAGAATTTATTTAGTAGGCCCAAATACTGCCAGCTGATCAACTTTAGATACAAATTCGACTAAAGAAAATGTCAATTTATGAATTTTATTTTCCTATTTGGATGAGATAAAATGATTTTTGATGTATTCCGATTTTCTGATCAAAGCTATCCTCATATAAATGAAAAAGATTTAAAAAAATAAAAACATACTTATGAATATTGCTTGCTATCATATCCATTAGACGGAGGTCAGGTCTTGTAATCCAAATGACATTTTTTACATTTGCTTGAGGCAATTTGCCTGGTTTTAGATGAAACATCTTCAAGACATCATGTTCTCGAAGTAAGGAATATTTAGCGATCAATCCAACTGGTCCTGCCAGGGCTTCATCCCACACAATAGCCTAAAATGAATTTAAACGTTTAATTGGTATAGGATTGAATGTAAAAATATATATATATATATATAGCTGCTCTTATGTGGAACAAATCGCTTCAGAGCATTTTTTCGAATATAAATAAATAAATAAATATATTATATATAGTAGATCAATGTACAAATTTGAGGCCTATATTATTCTATAAAGAATTATTAATATAATAGAGGTGAGTAACTGGTTAAGAGCTTGTGCTCATCACAGCCAAAACAATCTTTCTTCTGTTATTTCTCTTTTGTAGTTAATTTATCCAAATTTCTCAAAATTATCAAATTATCTACACCTATTTTTTAATTTTTACTTACTGGTTCCCAAACAAATGTCCAAAATGACATTTGTCCTTCTGTCAACCATTCTATCTTAATCTTACTTATTAGTGATTTGCCTTTATAAATCTGTTACATCTCTTATCAATTCTCCTTTATAAAACTTACAGTAATCTGATAGAACAATTAAAAAGAAATTTATGTATTGAATATAATTATCTTTATATATACAATTTAGCGGTGGCAAAAATGGCTAATGCCAACAATCCTTTTAAATAAATAAATAAATATATATAATTAATAGATGAGGTTGAGAGGCCTTGTTAATGTTTATTATTAAATGTATAAAATACCTTAGTTCCATGGCATTTATCTAAAAGAAGTAATAATTGTTTCCTTGAATATTCTTGAATTAAGGCAACATTTGCTTTTCCTCCTGAGAGATGGTTTGCCATTTGAAAAAATATTGTAAAAAATCATTAATTAATTAAATTGATTTAATTTAAAGATTATATTTTTAAAATATAACCAAAAAAATATTATTCAAAATATATTTTAAAGGCGTTTAATATTCTTTAATATTATGACATTTTATATATGTATAATATTTTGATTAGAGTTCAGGAAAGTTCATCAATCTGATCCATCTGATTGATGATAGAAACAATAAGCAAACTCTAGAAACAAGGGCCAGAAACGCTTTGAACCACAGAGAATATATATAAATGCTTTGAACTCAGCGATTCATCACTTTATTTTCTCATTTTTTATTATTTAAAAAAATTTACATTCATAATAATTAGCAAGATCTACAGATGATAGATTTTTTAAAATATTTAAATATTATTTTTATTTTTGTTGTGATCTTACGCTGCTTTATGCTTAGTAATTTGTTGCTAATTTGTGGTTTTCATCAAGAGAATTTGTTTTTAGATTATAATCACTTTCATTCAGTCAATTTTAATTTATCTCCTGTGGATTTGACGTAAATGTTAAAATATTAAATCGATAGAAATTTAATTTAATTTTATAAATCGCCCATAATCAGAAAAAATAATGGAAAAAGGCTTAAAAAGAAAATTGAGTGATGGTTCAAATAATGATCCATTAGAATGTATGTATAAATTAAAATACTTATTTAAATTATAATTTGATAATAATGCTCTTAATTTCTTTTAGCTGATATCAAAATAAAGTTAGCCAATAACAAAAATAGATTATGTCCATATTTAGATACAATTAATCGACAATATTTGGATTTCGATTTCGAAAAATTATGTTCAGTTTCCCTTTCACGGATAAATGTTTATGCTTGCCTTGTTTGTGGTAAATATTTTCAAGGTAAGTTCAAAAAACTTTAATATGATTTATAATTTACTGGGAAATATAATTATTATATAATTATAGGTCTCCGGAAAAAATTATTGGCTGATATAAACATTCTAAAGGTTAAATATCTTTGGTTTTCTTATAAATTTGTCTATACATTGAATAAACCTTTTTTATATATATATTTAATGAATAATTTTATTATTTTAGGTAGAGGTAATAATACCCATGCTTATACTCATAGTGTAGCAGAAAGTCATCATGTATTTCTTAATTTACAAACACTCAAGTTTTATTGTCTTCCAGACAACTATGAAATCATAGGTAAAGTTTTATTCATTTTTTTATTGGAATTTTTATCTGTCCTAAAGTTTAAAGGTTTACTTTAACTTAGATTATTAAACTCTGTGTCGGATATTCTACAGATTCTTCACTTGATGATATCAAATATGTTTTAAATCCAACATTTACCAAGGAACATATCTCATTGTTAGATATCAGTGATAAAAATTCAAGAGCTATTGATGGAACTCTGTATTTACCTGGGATTGTAGGGCTAAACAATATTAAGGCAAATGACTATTGTAATGTTATTCTCCAGGTAAATAGATTATATACAATTGTATTAATTAATTTATATATATTATATATAATAATTAATGTATTTATTTTTCCCCCTAGGCGCTTTCACATGTTACTTTGCTGAGAGATTATTTTCTTCGTGAAGTGAATTATTCGAATGTTAAAAGACCACCAGGCGATAGCTCGTTTTTGCTTGTACAACGTTTTGGTGAATTGATGCGTAAACTTTGGAATCCAAGAAATTTCAAAGCCCATGTTTCACCCCATGAAATGCTACAGGCTGTTGTGCTTTGGAGTCGAAAAAAGTTCCAATTTATTGAGCAAGGTATGATTTATGTGATATTTTTTTTGAAAATTTAATGTAATTATTATACCTCAACTTGGATAATTTTACCAATGAAATGAAAACCAACTAATAAAATATTTTCCAATTTTTTGGAGAAAGGGAATAGTTCATATGAAGAATATTTTCCTTTTCAAGTCAAAGAAATTCACAAATGATAAATGATCGTTTGGATTTCAATTTTTATGTTATTAGTAGAATGATAAAGTTGAAGCATACTAATGCATTTTCTCCTTGTGATTATTTCATTGTTTTTATGAATGAAGAGAGAAATTCTTATTGATAATTTTCTAGGTTTATACCATCAAGTTTTCAATAAAAATTTTTCCGATTGTTTTTTAAAACAATAAAATAATCACATTTGGAAAGGCATGAGGGTGCTGCTTCAACTTGCCACTCATTGGGACAAAAAAATAATAATGTCATATAGATCATATTGAATATAAAATAAGAAATTGTTTTTCCTCATTAAATAAAAGCGAGTTCCATATACCTAATAGACAAGTCATAATCCGAAGAAAACTGCATCCAAGAGATTAAATAAAAAATCTTTTATTTAATTTTTATTTGCCGACGTTTCGGTATTTGTCCTGATGAAGGTCGTGGTCGGCGACCAAAACGACGGCGAATAAAAATAAAATAAAATATTTTTTTATTTAATCTCCTGGCTGCAAAGTTTCCATCCGATCCTGATTAAATCTCCACAACAACATTAAACATTAAGTTTACTAATAAACAAGATTTATATATATATATTTTTTTTTTTTTAGGAGATCCGATCGATTTCCTTTCATGGTTTTTAAATGCTCTGCACTTAGCTTTAAATGGTTCCAAAAAACCAGGATCATCCATTGTGTATAAAGCATTTTTGGGATCAATGAGAATTTATACTCGTAAAATTCCACCCATTGAACTTGAAGAGGATCAAAAAGAGCAATTACTTTTAATGGAAGAATATCAAGAAAAGATAACTGAATCGCCTTTTCTTTATCTAACTTGTGATTTACCACCACCTCCCCTTTTTAAAGATGAATTCCGAGAAAATATCATCCCTCAGGTTTAGTTTCAAAATAATTAATTATATATATATATATAAATTTTTCATTAGTTAATATATTTCTTCTCATTTTAGGTGAATCTTTATACATTATTACAAAAGTTCAATTCTCAAACGGAAAAGGAATATAAAACTTATAAAGAAAATTTTCTCAAAAGATTTGAAATTACTCGTCTGCCTCCTTATTTAATTTTATATATCAAAGTAAGTATTGACGTTTTCATTGTTTTATAATATAGAGAATATTTTGAATAATAGGATCATTTTCAATGATTGATTATTTATTTATTAATGGCGTTAAGTTAAATTTATTTTCTTTCCCAAATGTTTTATACTTTATTATTAATTCCATATATATATTTTCAGAGATTTACGAAAAATACGTTTTTCGTTGAAAAAAAATCCCACAATTGTGAATTTTCCTGTTAAGTAAGTATCGAATTTTTAAAATTAATTTTATTATTAAAAATTGCTTAATTAACTTGTAAAATTATGTTTTAGAAATGTTGATTTTGGTGATATCCTCACCCAGGAAGTTCGCTCCCAATATAAAAACGCATCCTACGATCTTTTGGCCAATATTGTTCATGATGGAGAACCTTCAAAAGGCACCTATCGAGTACATGTTTTACATAAGGTAATCTTTAAATATATAGATCCTGCGTGGAATGTTTTTCTATAATGATTAACACTCTTTTTATTAAATGCTTTTATTTAACTTACTCTTTCAAGGTCACCAACTTTGAGTCTTTGTTAAGGACACTTCCCGATGAGCTAGAGGTGTGAAATTTGATATTTAAGAGTCATTTTTGATGACGCAAATTGTGAGTTGGGTTTTACCAAAATGGACCAAACTAATGTGGTACTTTATTTGAAACCCTTTGTGAATTAATGTAATTTCAAAAGACTTCCCTATGAGCTAGAGGTGTGAAATTTAATACTTAAGGTTCATTTTTGATGACGCCACTATATGGTGGTTTTGATCAAAATAGACCAAACTAATGTGGTACTTTATTTGAAACCTCTCGCGTATTAATGTAATTTCAAAAGACTTCCCGATGGGCTAGAGGTGTGAAATTTAATACTTAAGGTTCATTTTTGATGACGCCACTATATGGTGGTTTTGATCAAAATTGACCAAACTAATGTGGTACTTTATTTGAAACCTCTTGCGTATTAATGTAATTTCAAAAGACTTCCCGATGGGCTAGAGGTGTGAAATTTAATACTTAAGGTTCATTTTTGATGACGCCACTATATGGTGGTTTTGATCAAAATAGACCAAACTAATGTGGTACTTTATTTGAAACCTCTCGCGTATTAATGTAATTTCAAAAGACTTCCCGATGGGCTAGAGGTGTGAAATTTAATACTTAAGGTTCATTTTTGATGACGCCACTATATGGTGGTTTTGATCAAAATTGACCAAACTAATGTGGTACTTTATTTGAAACCTCTTGCGTATTAATGTAATTTCAAAAGACTTCCCGATGGGCTAGAGGTGTGAAATTTAATACTTAAGGTTCATTTTTGATGACGCCACTATATGGTGGTTTTGATCAAAATAGACCAAACTAATGTGGTACTTTATTTGAAACCTCTTGCGTATTAATGTAATTTCAAAAGACTTCCCGATGGGCTAGAGGTGTGAAATTTAATACTTAAGGTTCATTTTTGATGACGCCACTATGTGGTGGTTTTGATCAAAATAGACCAAACTAATGTGGTACTTTATTTCATCATGCCTTACTCTATAATAAAAAAGACTAAAAAGTTTAAAATAAAAATATAATAAAAAAAAACTTTTTAAAAAAATGCTTTTATTTAAATTGAACTAAAAAGAAAGAAATAATTTAATTGTTCTTGTTAAAATTGTTGAATATTTATGACCTAAAATAAAAGCGTGGGGCGCTTCAAAGTGATTCCGAGGCTCTAAATATTAATATATACAATTCCTTAAGCTATCAATGTGAGCCCCACGCTTTTATTTTAAGTCATAAATATTCAACAATTTTAACAAGAACAATTAAATTATTTCTTTCTTTTTAGTTCAATTTAAATAAAAGCATTTTTTTAAAAAAGTTTTTTTTTTATTATATTGACATCGTAATTTTATTTCTTGTATTGACTGATCTTTCCAGTTATTTAAAACTTGACATTTCTCTATCCTCGTCCTTTTTCTCGCAGACTAAAAATATTTTTTAGTGAATTATGTTGACTGGTCATAGAAATTTGAAAACCTCACACAAACAAAAGCTCTCTGTACTAGTATATAGGGATACAGATACAGATACTATACAGAGAGTGACAATATCACAATTATACTTTTCTTATGTAATTATTTCATTTTTTAATGGAAACTTTTGTGGTTCATCTTTTTTTATATCAATAAAACCAATGAAATAATCACATGGTTCCAGTGGCGGATCCAGAGGAGTTTCTCGGGGGTGGGATAATCTGGTGTGACTGATCGCACACCACACAATTTTTTCTTATTTTTGGTAATTTAAAGGTGCATTCTGTACTTGTTTACCAGAATATATATACAAACAAAATTTTTAAGTATTAATTTTTAAAATTTTATATTAAAAGTAAATTTTTCAAATTTTTACATTGAATACAAAGGGAGGGAGGGGGGTAATTACCCCCTTTAGCCCCCCCCCCCCTTGTATCCTTCCTTGCATGGTTCTGCTTTAAAATTGTCATTCATTGTTCCCCAATGACCAAGTATTTACCGTATGTAACGTTAACAAAAATGACTCTATTAGTAACCCAATTTTTTTCAAAATCTGACTAATATCATTTGCAAATAAAACTAATTATATAACAAAACCCAAATTCCCAGCTCACCATTCTATACTAATTATTTAATTTTTAGTCATAATAATATAGATCTCTAATATATATATTTTTTTAGGGGAATGGAAAATGGTATGAAATGCAAGACCTTCATGTAATTGATATTCTTCCTCAAATGATTACTTTGACGGAAGCATACATTCAGGTGATTTAAAATTTCTTTAATTATTTTATTTTCTAAAATATATTTTTAATAATATACTTTGCTGAAAACTGAAAAATAATGTTTTTAGAATTTAACAATTAATATATCTTTTATTTTTTTTTTTAGATATATGAGCTGCGGAATGATGCATAATTTTTATTATATAATAATTTTTATATTTGTAAAAACATTTTTTTAATCTTAAAATTGAAATAGATATATTTATTTACTTAAAAATCATATGGTTAATTGATTGATTGATTGAATGTGAAAACATTTGTGATTATAATTTTATTATATTTAATTTTAAATAATATTTGAATTCCTGAATACATAAATATTGTTTGATCAACCTAAATCTGTTTTAGATTTCAAATCCTCAAACCTTTATCTTAAAACAACTAAAAGCAGGGGCGTATATAAGGGAGGGGGGGGCGAGGGGGCCCGGGCCCCCCCGAAATTTCCCAAACACATATACATATATAGGGTTATACAGACATCAGCGCAACAAATTTTTCCGCAGGATGAAAATCTTTGGTTCCGCAAAAGAAAAAATGTTCTGCAAAAAGTTTCGTGTGAAAAAAATTTAGTTTCTTAAAAAAAAATTTTCCGGAGAAAAATTTTTGAGTTCGGCCCCCCCCCCCGAAAAAATTTTTATATACGCCCCTGACTAAAAGATCCGATAGTGATATGGTAAAGATAAAACTCGTATGAGTTTCTTAATTAATGTTGCCGAAGTCCAAAATGGAAATTAGCTTCTAAATATCACTCAGGTGGTCATTGAGGAAAAAATAAAAAATCTAGTGTGACTAGTTGCACAGCACAAAAATTCTCTTAGCGAAGATGCCGTGCTTTCCAGATTTTTTTGTGTCGAGATATTTAACAATAGTTTCACATAGCAGCTTAGTTAACTTGACCACTTGCATTTCATTTCATAAGTAAAACGTAAAAAAGTCAATTCAAAATATCTATAGGCTCTGTGTATTTTAAATGTGGACTGCTTGAATAAATTATGCTTATTTTAAAAAATTTAAATCTCATATTTGGATATTTTTTACTCAATAGAGAATCCTAAATAAATACAAAATTTCATAAGAATTGGAAAAATCTTTTTTAAATGTGTAAAAAGTTCTAAAGGGGACTAAACCCCCTTTTGAATCGAAATTAACATACAAATTGATATTTAACATTGGCTCTATGGAAGGAAGAGCCGGAAAATGAATTTTAAAAATCTGAAATACATTAGTAAAGTGTACTTCAAACAATATATGCGGTTATAACTAGCCTTTTATTTTGGACGAATCTTTATTATATCGACAGATTCTTCTATGCCCTACAATATTTGCGAATTCGACTGACTTAGCTGGATATATGTAGAAAATCAGTGAAAAAAAACAGAAAAAATTGATCACTTTTAATGATTTTTTTGCAATTTAAGGGACAAAATCCTACCCCTCCTCCCCCTTAAATCCTAATGTGCTGTGTGAACCAGCTTCCTACCTGACTATGGGCTGGGGGTGGGGGCTACGCAGCAGTTGAAAAGCGGAGAGAGGACGCAGGTGACTGACCCTTTAAACAGTCATAAACAGACCCTTTTGTGCTGTGCCCAATCGGTCAAAGTGGTTTCATGTGTCGCTTGAATATAAGATACTTCCTTAACATCTTAACACTTGCATTGCAACAAGAAATATCCCAAATCGGAATAAACTTGCTCGCCGAAGGCGAGCAAGGGGTCCAGGGGCGCAGCCCCCCTGGCTAGGGAAAGCTCGCCGAAGGCGGGCTTTGCGACTAGTCCTAAATAAATACAAAATTTCATAAGAATTGGAAAAATCTTTTTTAAATGTGTAAAAAGTTCTAAAGGGGACTAAACCCCCTTTTGAATCGAAATTAACATACAAATTGATATTTAACATTGGCTCTATGGAAGGAAGAGCCGGAAAAATGAATTTTAAAAATCTGAAATACATTAGTAAAGTGTACTTCAAACAATATATGCGGTTATAACTAGCCTTTTATTTTGGACGAATCTTTATTATATCGACAGATTCTTCTATGCCCTACAATATTTGCGAATTCGACTGACTTAGCTGGATATATGTAGAAAATCAGTGAAAAAAAAAACAGAAAAAATTGATCACTTTTAATGATTTTTTTGCAATTTAAGGGACAAAATCCTACCCCTCCTCCCCCTTAAATCCTAATGTTCAGGTTTTTGAACTTATTACCTTTCTAGCTAGACCTACAGAAGAAATATTAAGGCTAAAAAATTTTTTTTCATCCCACCGCATTTAATTCATGGCCCTAAGATTAATGAAAAGGGGTGGCAATAAGTAGGGGGCTTTGCTCCGAGAACGGTATGCTAGGGGAAAACGGAGGTAATATTTGCATTCAGCAGGTCATTTTACTTAAGAATCTGAAGAAATTATTTCCAGGCTGGAAAAAAATTTCATTTTGCCTTTTTGTGTTATTTGAAAGTCAATGTGACATACCCCCAACCATATTCGATTTTTTGCCGATACCATAAAAACCGTTTGTTTTACTAAAAAATGTTAAAAGACGTTTTTTTAGTAAATTAAATGCTCTTTAAAAAATTACTGATGACTCTTTTTGCTGGACAACCATTAAGGAGTTACAGGTGTTAATAGTCAAATTTAGGGGAACTTTAACCTTTTGGCGGGCCAGGTAAACGCTGTCCAATCGGTCTAAAATTTTGCAGGTAAATTTTACTTAAATAAAGGAACAAAATGAGGGGTAGCCTACGTGTTTTCAGATTTCAGACATCACATTTTTTGGACCACCTTAATATATTAATTAATTAATCAACGGTTATCGTTAAAAGTCTTATATGGCCTGAGTTGCCGAAAAGACTGTGTGAATGTGTTTGTTAGTGTGAATGAGAAAAAAGTGTGAGTGTTTTTTAAAAAAGATAAAAAAAGACAATCAACAATGATTTCTGCCCTCGGGGCTTGGTGTAGGGGTTAGCGTTAGCGTGCTAACCTCGTGTACCAAAAGTCACATATTCGGACCCGAGGCAGTCCGATGATTTTATTTAAGCCATTTGGATACCAAATGGCTTAAATAAGAATGCCTGGACCCCCAATATGTATATTAATCAATAAGGGATATCGTCAAAGTCTTATATGGCCTGAGTTGCCGAAAAGACTGTGTGAATGAGAAAAAAGTTTGAGGGCTTAAAAAAAACAAAAAACAATGATTTCTAAAACAACACAGGAAACTCATTCGAACTAAATGCATGCGCAGTGAGTGGCGAGCAGTCAACTCTCACCCTGCTCCCACCAACTCAACTCCTTCCCATCCCCTACAACAAAGGGGCCTATTTGATTATATACACGGCGCCTAATTGTAATTAAGATTAATTTATTGATTGTTTGAACATTTATATTAAATGATCAAAGGGAGCCTAGAGAAGCAAAATAAATAGCTATTAATTATAATTAAAGCACATTTGTAGCGCCTGACCCTAGATAATATTTTTAATAGATACTAATTGAAAAGGGGGCTCGCTGGAGTAGCGGGCTAGGGTGTCGGCTTCTACAAAGAAAATCCCTGTTCAAATCCTCGGCGTGCGGGAATTTTCAAAGCTTTTTTATTCCGCTCTGCAGAATGAATTTTTGCAGCCCTGCTAAAAAAGTATACGAAACTTTTTTCCCGCACTGCGGAATATTTGTTTTTTCCATCCAGTGAAAAAAATTATTTTACCTTTTTTTTAGAAAGACGAAATTTTTTTAGGATACTCTATTTTTTCGCCCTGCGGAACATTTTTCCCCTCTGTGTTTTCGCGCCCTGCGGAAAATTTTCCGTCCATCCATGGATACCATTTTACCTTTTTTCCCAAAATTTCGGTATGCCAAAAAAGATTTTTTAAAAATTCAAATGTTGCGGGGCCCATAGGCGATCGCTACTCCGCCTAATGGGTAATCCGGCTCTGCATAGAAGAGGCAGGGGCGGATTAAAGGGGGCCGTGAGGGCGATCGCCCCCCCCCCGAAGAAACAAAAGTGATAAAAACTAGTAATCTAAAGAAATTATGATTTCCGCTCTTTAATTTCAATTGAATTTGTTACCAATCAATTTAAGTAAATAGGTAAGGGGTCTAAATGGCCATAGATGCCGACAAAGTCCTTAAATAAAAAAGTAAAATAAAACTGCCCCCCCCCCCGACAAAATTGCATTAATCCGTCCCTGAGAAGAGGTTGTTGGATAAAAGAAGCCGGGTGGAATCAGAAATAACGGATTAGTTCACTAGCTAGAAACGAACTCAGGAGTAGCAGTGGCGTCATTTGGGGGGGGGTGCATTTGTCCCCCCTCCCCCAAGGGCTCTGATTTTTATAAAATTGTATATTTATTCTAAATAAAATCTTTCAAAATATATCTACGAGTATACAAACTGTACAAAATTAAACAATTAATTAAATTAAATATCTTTTGTCCAAATTCGAGACCTATTTGTAAGTTAATTTTAAGAAAAAAAATGTTTGCCCCCTCCAAGAAAAAAATTTGCTCCCCCTAAGAAAAAGTTGAAATGACGCCACTGAGGAGGAGGAGTTAGAGATAGGAAATAATGTAACTTCACCGGGTGCCGGTAGAGTGGCTACGGACAGAGACCGGTTGGGTTTGAGGCAAGAGCGGATCCAGAGGTGTTTCTCTGGGAAGGGGGAGGGGTAATCTGGAGGGACTGGTCGCACAGCACACAATTTTTTCTTAATTTCGGTAATTTAAAGGCACATTCTGTACTTGTTTGCCAGAATATAAATACAAATCAAATTTTCAAGTATTAATTTTTACATTAAAAATAAATTTTTTTTTCGAAAAAAAGTTGTTTTTTTTAATTTCGGGGGGGGGGGGGTAATTACCATTTTACCCTCCCCCCTCTCTTGTATCCGCCCTTGGTTTGAGGTGTGTGCCTTCGAGCGCTTAAGCACATTGGGTAAATAAACGGGAATTCCAATATGAATTTTAATTAATAATAATAAAAAAACTAATTGAAAAATAATTTTATTTAAATAAATATCTTAGACCCTGGGACAAGTGTTATTTAACCGTCCGTTTAATTCAGGTTTGTCATTAGGATTTCCCGTTTCCGTTTGTATATTTCATTTAAATAAATAAGAATTATTTTTCATTTTTAGTATTTTATAATTGTCTTTAGAGTTAAAAAATATACAATTAGGTAGACAAGCGGAGGTAAGTAGGCCAAAGCGCACAAGGTTGAATTTACCTCTACTGGCATTTATATCAACATGGCGGCGGTGGCGGCGAGTGCGACACTATTGCCACCAGGCGGCCACCGAGCCAAGCGCGCCAAACACTCGCATTGTGTGCTTGCGACTCACAAGCATCGGTTTGCGCGAGAGAGAGAGGAGCTCAGTGTCGCTTCAGGTTTCCGCGTGACTTGAACAATAACGAAATCTCCAACAATCCGGATTTGTGTCGTGATCAAGTGTACCTACCTAATTGGATATCAATTGTTTTATCAACTAATTCGGTGAGTGTTTATTAATTACAGAATATTTATTATAATAAAAACATAGGTGTTTTTTTTTTTATATACCTATAACGTAACGGTTTAACATGCAAGCGAACTCGTTCGAGTTACCTGTACTACCTCACTGACAAACGTTGAGTGCAACTCGCTTTATTCATTTTATATTAAAACTTTTTGCTATTATTAATTGTAGAAATGATTTTTTTTGTCCATTTCCCGTTGATGTCAAAATGACCAAAAAATCCGCAGGTAAACTCAATGTCAATACAACATTCATTTCCGTGCTGTTAATTAATAATTTAAAGTCCAAAATACATTTGTATTTAAAATTTCGGGACATTTAAATATATTCGGGACAATTAAATATATTAAATACATTAAAAAAAAATTCCATTCTTATAAGAATAAAATAATTTGCTCAACAAAAAAAATTTTTTTTGAGTATCTTATTTATTATCAATTTATTAATGTTTTTATAATTAAAATAAATTTTTTCTTAAAAAAAAAAATCATAGGTAAAAAATTTCCCGCATTTTAAATCACCCATTTAATATTATTTCACATAGGCTTATCTATACATAAATATTGACATTTATTTGTTTGATCACATAAAATTTTTTAGATCATTTTACATGTAATCCACCTTACCATAAGTCTTACTTGTCATATCATGGTCAATTTACTTTCACACCTAATATTGTTCCAAATAAGCGTTCTCTTTATTTATTTATAATTATATATCTGAAAGTAAGATGATGTATTAAAAAAAAAAAAAAAAATTCAATTCATAGTAGATTTTGAATAACCCTCTCACTCATTTATTTGACTCCAAAGCACCCAAAATTTTTAATATAAAATTTATAAGATGTCTATATAAGCAATTTTAAAGGCCAATAATGCTTAGAAAATAAATTAACAAAACATACAAGGGCGAATCTTGACATTTTTAAAGTTTGTAAAATTTTTTGTACTATAAATCAAGCTCTTTATTTTACTTGTTTTGAATTTTTCAAATTTTTTAAATTATTGACTCGGAAGTTCTTTTGGCCTTAACACCATCAATAATATGAATATATTATATTATTTTTCCTTAAACGGACCTATTTAAAAGATTTTCTAGTTTGATCCTTCTTTTGTGAGCATCTAATTATAAATTCTCCAAAAACTGTCATTTTCAATAAATTCGCCTTAATCATAGATGATGTGTTTATAGAAAAACATGAAAGAAAAGAGATTATAAACATCGGCTCACAAAAAAAAAGGATCAGACCAGACACTGAAGAAGACGGGCAGTTCTATCGAATCTTTGTAATAAATTTATCAAATAAGACCTTTAAATAAAAAAAATAAATATAATTATATGCTAAATTATTTTCCCTTTACTGGAATAAAGTTCACTAAATTAATATTCACAGTAATCGTAGCTACTCGCGATCATTTTTGCAGTTCAAATTTTCCTTATTTTTTATCGAATTTCTCACTGAAAATAATTTTGTATTTAATTACTTTCTAAATGAGAGATGATTTATTAACGTATGTAAATTTAATAGGAAATATTCCTATAAAATTGACTTATTATCTAAATCAAAACAAAACCTATAGTAAAATTTCACAAGAGATAAAAGAATAGGAGAGAGATTGATTTATAACCTGTTTAGTGGGAATCTTTTTATATATGCACGATAGACAAATTAATACATCCCTTGACGATTGGGAAAAGCGAAGGGTTCAGGTGCTGACCCTTTGGAGGACTTCCGCCCTCGCAGTCACCCGTTTCCTCTTTGTTATATTTACTATGAACAATAGCCTATAGTTCAGCAAACGGATTCCAACGCTTTTTGTCATTTCTCCTCGTCATCAGGCTTTCATTTCTTCTTTTTAGAGACAAAAGAAAATCACGAATTAAATTAATTTGAATGACTTTAAAAAAATTTTTTTTTTTGAAATACCTGGTATATTATTTTAAACAATAATAATGTTCGTGTTAAAATATAGGTAGGCAACAGAGGATCAGAGTATGTTTGCAATTTATTAAAAATATTTGGGAAATGAGTCACAAAAATTTTATAGACGTGCCTATTGTTAATTTAAATTTTTTTATTTTTTGTATTAAAATACTTTTCTAGCAAAAAATATCCGAATCCACATTTTAACACTATATTTTTACTTTCTCCCCTATATATGTTAATATATAGAGAAAGTTTTGGATTCATGTCAAAAATTCTATGTCAAGATTTTGATGGATATACACGTTTTGAGGTCCCCTGGTTTTTGTCACATGGTCTGTCTAGGGGGCGTAAGTTACCCCTCTGGAAGGTGATACAAAGCTTTTGAACAAAATCGGTCAAAAAGTACTAGTACTTTACTGATGTACTTTTTCAGTTCTTTTTTTTTTGATTTTCTCAAAATTTGCTACAACGATTCCTTGAAATCTTTTGAAGCACACTTTACTCTTGTACTTCATAGGAAAGATAGGAGAAATGGTTCCTATAATAATAAAATATAAATATTTCCCATGTTTATAAATTTTACATTTTTTTCTCATTCACACACAGTCTTTTCGGCAACTCAGGCCATATAAGACTTTTGACTTTTGAAATTTAATCATTAGGAAGGTTAGGGTATTCACCTGATTCGTCCAACCCCAGAAAAAAATTTTTTTTGTTGTTACTGGTACTGGTTTGAATAGGCCTTTATTTGCCCCCGCCTCCACAAAAAAAAAAAAAAAAAAAAAAAATATTTTTTTTTTTTTTTAATCTTCCTAATAATTATACAACATTTTCATCTAGACATTTGTAATAGGTTTCATAATGGAATAGAAAACCTAAATGTAAAATTTCATTTTGATAAGGTTTGATTTATGCTCATAAGATTAGAAACAGCGATTTTATCTCTTATCTCTGAATTGGTCAAAACATGTTCTAGGAATATTTAAAAGGGCTAAAAAAAAAAAATGTCCTTTTAATATCAACCTCATTTGGTGATTTAAATTGAATTCCGCTTATTCCTCCAAATATTGAAACAGTCCTTTGAAACTTATAAAATTATTCTAGATAATACTTTTTTATTTCAAGCGTAATCACAAAATTAATCATGAGGTAATTTTATTCACTTTTAAAGATAAAGCTTTGTCCTTCATCCCTCAAAGACACACGTAATTTTTTTTTTTTTTTTTATTTGTTCGGTAATTTTAGATTCAATTTTTTTTTTTTTATTTAAAAAAAACACTCACACTTTTTTCCCATTTACACACAGTCTTTTCGGCAACTTTGGCCATTTAAGACTCGACGATTCTCGTATGTTTAATATATCTATTTGGGGTCCAGTTGTATTTGGTATTCAAATGGTTTAAATAAAATCATCGGACTGCCCGGGGTCCGAATCCGCGACTTTTGGTATACGAGGTTAGCACGCTAACCCCTACACCAAGCCCCGAGGGCTCATGAAATCATGATAATAATATTTAATAATGATTTTCCCATCATCCTCACCCTCTATTCATAATAATTATACATTTGTGTTTTAATATGCTATGAGAGATAGAGAATAAATATTTTGTAGAATTAATTAATGTAATACTACGGTATTGGTAGCAAATAAAGAGAAAACTAATATAATACTGTTTAATATTTATGTAGAGTTGTTTATGAAATATTATATTTATTTTTTTTATTGGCATTCCGCCAAAACCATTCTTCCTCATTACTAATTGATTTCATTTCATATATCCAATCTTTTTAATTTAATATTTATTTAATTAAATTCTGGATTATTCTAATCAAAAGTTAAATTAAAAAACACTGATTATGCATTGTTTACAATATGAATTATATTTTTTTAATAAAAGTAAAATCCATTCTATTTTATTTTCAAATTTGTAAATATAATTGTTAAAATATGAAAATATGCGTGTTTAAGAGCATCCTGGCAAGACACATGCTCGCCGAAGGCGGACATTGTGACTAGTATTTTAATAAATTCAATAAATAGTCGAATCTTTATTAATTTAGTTTCGAATTTTCGAAGAGTGAATTTTAATGAAAAGGTGCAAAATATTCAATAGGATTTTAATTTGTCGCACTTTAGGAAGGAAAATAATTAAATAGAAAAAATTGCATTAAAGGAACAAAAATTTCAGCTCCAGTTAGTAATTTATTATATATTTTTAATATTTTGTTCCTCTCCCTCAAGCGAAATCATAACTTTCGTACGCCAATAAAATTTATTATTAATTTCCTCTAATGAAACACACCTACTCTATTAAGAAATCCTATAGAATATTTCTAGCTTGGTGAATGAATGAAGATGTTAATTAATATTCTGATATCGATCGATAATTTTACTGTATTTTTTTTACTAAGTAATTTAAAATGAAAACAAAAGATGTTTTCCATCTCTTTCAGTGTAAGGCAAGTGCAGGCGTTTGAGTTCCGGATCCGTTACCTTCTCACTATTGATTGTCCGATAAGTATGAGTCATTCATTGATTGACCCATGCAAGTCTTAGGGACCCTTTTTCCATGGGGATTTTTTGGGGTAAATATTTTGGGACGAAATTAGTCACTAGAAATGACTTGATAAAATTTCAAATTATTATAGGGCCTAGCTATCAAAAAACTATATTGAAGATCTGAGGCATTTTAGGCTCCGTCTTATTTCCTTAAATTAAATGGTAGCCAAGAAAATTTAAATAAATTTAATCGGATTGGGGAAAGGACCAGTGATCTTTAGATCATAAAAACGATCCCTTACTGGACTCTCAGGGTTTAACAAAGTTTTATATTTTTAATCGAAATTAATTAGTACGTTTTATTACACTACCAACAAATATTTGGGAATAGAGAGATATAATTTTTTGTTCAATTGATTTTTTTTCCCGAAAAAAATTCTTCGTTTTTTATTTTAATCCTATCTAAATTAGATAGGAATCTTATTATCATGAATATTTCGTCTTACGTTTTTTTACCAATAGCCTTTTTGTAAGATTACTTTTTTTAAATAAATGTAAACATTTATTAAATTTTAATTAGAGTATTATAGGTGAATTTTATAATACGCGATAATTTATTGGATTCCTCGAATTTTCATATATATAAAATTCAAATTATCAAACCAGAGAGCAATGCGTAGATCGGATTAAAAAAATAAAAAATATAATTATGTGCGGAAAAAATTGAGTAATTAATATTGAAAGTGGCTGTGTACTATTCAAGGGCGGATCCAGAGGTGTTTCTCGGGGGGGGGGGGGTAATCTGGTGTGACTCGTCGCACAGCACCAGGGGTGTATATAAATTTTTTTCGGGGGGGGGGGGGCCTGTTCTCAAAAGTTTTTCTACGAAAAATTTTTTCATGTTCCGTTCGCGGAACCAAAAATTTTTCCCATCCTGAAAAATATTTTACCTTTTTTTTTAGAGACCCAAAATTTTTTCCGCCCGCGGAACCAAAAATTTTTCCATGTGCCGTTCGCGGAACCAAATTTTTTGGGCATGTTCCGTCCTCGGAACGAAAAATTTTTCCCTTTCGGGAAAATATTTTGCCTTTTTTTAGAGAACCAAAATTTTTTTTCCCCGCGGAACCAAAAATTTCCCATGTTCCGTTCGCGGTATTAAAAATTTTTCCCATTTTTTCAAATCTCGGGGGGGGGGGGGTAATTACCCCCTTTACCCCCCCCCCTTGTATCCGCCCTTGGTACTATTGCTATTGTAAAATTACCGAGCTTATGAACAGACTATTAACAACTCTATTTGCTAAAAAAAACTCCAATGCAACTGAAGATGGCAAGTTTAATTTAATAGAGGCTCCCTACCTGACTGCATCCCTCAACCCTTCATTCAAAAAATTGAGTGACCAGATATAAATATTATTAATAAAGGATGAAAGAAAATTATTTGCTTTTTCCCTTATTTATAAGAGACCGAGAAAAGAGACAAGCAGGTCCATCGCAAGGCCTGACACTGCAGAGTGAATGAGAGGGACACAATGTAAAAGATAAATATTTTCGATCCACCCCTTCTCATATCAATTTCATATTTATCAATATAATTATCATTACGTTTTAATAGAAATGGCAGAGTTCATACTATCATTTGAAAAAAAATTAACCTCGAACAAAGATAAAATTTGGTATTGAAAAATTGTAAGCTCATTTTGTTTATAATTGATGTGAATTTTAAGCTGGAATCGATAAAGAAAATAAAATTTATTATATAGGCCTAAGCTTTTACCCTTTACCAATAATTTATTCATAATCCATTTATCACATCGTTTTCTGCCAAGTAAGGTTCTTCGAATTTTTGATAAATTAAAAAGATAGCTAGATATATAATTATCCTCATTTATTGAAGGTAAATATTTTTTTTATAAAACCTAATAAAAAAAATTCAACTACTCGTTGGTCCTTGGGCGCTGCACCTGTAAACTCTACCGCAGTCATTATATGCCACATTTCCTTCTGCAGTCACTCGATGGGATAAAAAGAAAAAAATTAATAACAAAATAACGGATCACCTGAGATTGCGATTATTTAGTAAATTCTTGGCCCGTTTCTATATTGCATTTGTCTATTCAAATAATTTTTCGCATTTCTCATAATTAACTAACACTATTACTCAAAGTTAAAAAAAAAAAATTTAACAATAATAATTAAAATTTGAATAAGAAAATTTTAATAGGTCGTGAAATTTTTTTCCGTAATCAATAAAATATTTAGGGACCGTTTAATTCAATTGATCATTCATTACTGTATATGTATTGTAACATGTTAGTAACATACCACGGATAATGTGGGAATTAGTAATTTTAGTATTTTGATTTTGCAATTTTTATAATTATTTCTCCCCCGTTTAAGTGATGATAGGTTGATTTAATTTTTGAGGTGATAAAGGAATATTGAAATCACGAAAAATTTCGAAATCCAAATTTCAATGAAAATATCAATTTTGACTAATTTTGTAGTGATATACGGTATAATTTGTAAATGTTATGTAGGTATGTATGTATTTATTTATCTAGCATAACTCACGTCCATCACTGAACTGACTAGTTTTTTGTGACGTCTGTACATATGTAACTCAAAAAAGGTTAGTGGTGGAAAATTAAAATTTTGTATTTAGAACTGTTTTAACCTCTAGGCTTAAATAAGAATGCCTAGACCCCAAATATATATATATATATATATATATATATATATATATATATATATATATAATAATTAAACAACGGTTATCGTCAAAGTCTTATATGGCCTGAGTTGCCGAAAAGACTGTCTGAATGAGAAAAAAAGTGTGAGTGTTAAAAAAAAAATCTAGTAGAGCACCTTAGGGTTTTTTTTTTATTTAATTTAAAAAATTGGAGCGCCTGCCTTGTATACCAAGGGTCGAGGGTTCGGATCCCAGGCAGTCAGATGATTTTATTTAAGCCATTTGGATATCAAATGGCTTAAATAAGAATGCCTGGACCCCAATATATATATATATCCAAAATATCGGTTATCGTAAAAGTCTTATATGGCCTAAGTTGCCGAAAAGACTGTGTGTATGTGTGTGTGAATGGAAAAAAGTGTGAGTGTTAAAAAAAAAATTGGATTGGTAGCCAATCCAATGCACATTAGGTAACAGTAAAAGTCAGATGTGGCAAGAGGGCACTTTACTTGAAGGATTTTGTAGAATTTCATCAAGAATTCACGAATTTTAAAATTTTGATTACGGATTCTTTTAGCGATTAAAAAGTAGTTTAAGTGAAACTAAATTTAGTTTTTCGAAATATGGAATAATTTTTGAAATATTTGATAAAATATAAATTTATTAAAGCAGGTATATATCATTACAAGGTGTAGTTTAATAGTCATACAAGGAAGTCATGTGTTGCACACATCAGTTGCTTGTATTGAAACTTATTGAAATTTTTTCTGCTCCTTCCCTCAGAAGAGGACATGTATGTGAATGGATAATTTTTGCAAGTGTTGGTTGGGTTCGGTGTTTGTATTTGTTCTTCTAAAAAATATTTTTGAAGTGTCTTGGTATATTTATTTACCAGTCTTATTGATCAGTATAGATGAAATAATTTGTTTTCTACTTGGTCACCCATCCAAATTTCAGATCTGTCTTAAAATGTTTTTCAAGATACTGTATTTGATTTTATAATATTTATTTAAAGCACTATTTTTAATAATAAACTACCTTTATTTTTATTATATATAAATATCATAATTTATTATTCATCATGAGGTAGTCCCATCACCTTGAGTTTAAAAAACACATCTCTGTTTTTTCTTATTTCTTGCTTAACCTTGAGAAATCACTCAAATTTACATTTTAAAATGGCTTGAAATCTTTACCTTCTTGGTATCTAGTGCTTAAAAATTATTATTATTTTTTTTTTAATTGTACATTTCACTTTAATTATTTCAACTTAATGAGACGGTTAAAATTTGATATTTTTTTTTCACAAGTGGTCAGTCAGTAAGAGTTGGTTGTATGGTCAAAAGGTTGTAAGAGTCTTCGTCATGGACTGATGAAGTCACCGTTGGGCTTGCAACTTCTTCAAGCCTAGAGGGTCACGCTTTGCTAGATCGACCCGACCATACGAGATTAACGATCTAACTTATTCATCTGGTCACTACTGCTATATATAAATTTCTTAAACGTAATCTTTTTATAAAAAAAAATTTCTTCTTAATTTAAAAAGATTATTTTAATTTATTTTAAAAATAAATACTTGATTAAGAAAGTTTTTTTTTTTCCCAGGCGAAGCCACCCCTTAGTTTTAATTATTTCACTCACTAGACCACACATCCGGAGAATAGGGAAAAACATCTTCCTCTATTTTTTTAATTTAATTATTTATCATGAACTTTTTTTTGCCATTATTTATTATGAACTCTCTTTACTAAATTTATTTCTTTTTCTTTTTTCAAGATACAGTATTTACATTTACACTACTGAATTCATTTCCTTCACGTTCATTATGTAAACTATTTAAAGACTTTTTCAATTTAAAGTAAATTTCTTCTAAAAGTTTTAGTTGAAAGTTTCCAACTAATCAGTGGTTCCTTTGCTCTAAGAAGCTGAATTGACTTTATAGCGGTTGAACGTACTGTATATTTCTTCAAATAAATTTAAAATAGTTTTGTATAGATCAATAATGAGATCTATCGTACAAAATACCAAAGCGAAAATATAAATTTATTAATAAGTTAAAAAAAACCCTAATTATTCAAAACTTCCCATAAAATACCATTATTAAGCTTATTATTATTATTTTTTATTGCTGGTAGATAGGCAACCCAAATGACATTTAATAATTAATTTTTAGATTAATTGAATTTTATTTCAGAAACCTGTTAACGCTCATTGAAATAAACGATTTTAAATTGTTCTAGAGTAGAGCACATAATATCTAGAGAGATTTAATTACAGCACATACTTCAGACAAGGTTTGGAGAAATTAATTAATCAAATAATTTTCAAGATCTATTGGCCATATATATTTGAATAAATTTATTATATTAATATTCAATGAATACCTCGATTCAGACTTGACCAGTAATATGTATATTTAACAATTTGTTGTATGCTTATTTATTGGTCGGCTATTCTCCGGAATAGAACCCAGGGTCTGCAGACTCTATTCTCTATGTAGAGAAATACAATGCCAATTACAATTGAGATCTGTATTTGTTGGTGTGGTTATGGGTGGAGCCAGGACCACTAGTGAATGTGTGAGATAGTGTGTGTATGTGTGTGTGTGTTGGTGTGGTTAGGGTTTCCTAGTGCAATGGAAAACACCAATGACTCAGATAGGCTTGAGATTCTGGGTTCGATTACAGAGGGTCATGGGAAGTTTGACCGGTAATAAGCTATCTGAGGTATATGGAAAGTTTTGTAAAGTTATCACTTAATAAAGGCATCATTTATACAAATTATTAAAATCAAAATTAATTAGAAAAAAATATTAAAAATTAAAATAATTAAAGCTTGGGCTACAAGGCTTGTGTTTGGCTTAACTAGATGTGAAAAGACTCGAAAGTTATAGTCAACTAGCTTATTCGAGGGAAAGCTAGTTAATTAAAAGTGAAGCAACCGTCTTGGCCTTAATGGCTATTATTACATTTTTATTTATCACCAATATTTTGATAATAGAAATTACAAAAGGAATATTTGATAAATGATATTATTATTGAAAATTCATTTTTATCAAGTCATATTCAAATTTTTGTATCATACCCCATCCTTAATTCCATTTTATAAATGTGGCTATAAATCTTGCCTTGCGTTTCGTTTCAAAAAAAGAAGCATTGAAATAGTTCTTCTAGTTATCTGAGTTTCATATTTATCTCAGATCCATCCTCCGGTGGTGAATTTCACCGCATCGGCACTTGATGTTGAGACCTCCAGGAATCCTGTGAAGAGGATCGGTGTCAGGGCTGATCTTCTCATTTGCCTAGGCGAGGTTTTAAATTTGCTCTCATAAAGGATACATGGTTTCTCCAATTTCTTACAAGGATAATCGAGAGAGAGAAAATGCCTTTTTTTCTTTGTAGGCTATATAAAATGATACATGAATTGAATATCATCTCCATACCAATCTATTTGAGATTTTTTTAATCATTGGCTTTTTTTTGGCCTTTCAAAGATGAATTAATCTAAATAGAAAGAAACTCTCTTCATCTTGCTATTGCTTTTAAATGAGAAAATTTTAAATATGAGTTTTTTTTTTTTTTTAATTAAAATTCAAAATTATTTTTTTAATTATTTTTTTAGAATCCTTCGTTTTTAATAAAATAATTTAGAAAAATCTCACATGACTTATTTCATTTTGTGTTGAATATCATACTGCATTTGAAGATTTTGTAATCTTTTGAACATGACTGTACTGAAGGATCAGGGTCAGGGATAATTTTATATCTTTCTCTTCGACTTTCGTCGGGGGTGAGCGTTCTTCAAATGTGTGGTTATTTTGATTGACATTTCAATTTTAGACCTCTCTTAAGTTTTTAGATTCTTTATATATAAAAAAAAAAAAAACTACAAAAGTAATCAAAAATCCTTAGGCATATTCCATTTTCCTTCCTGGCAGATATAATGTATAAATAAATTTCGATAACTTGTATTTATAAATGGAAAAGACAAAGAAAACGTCTTAAAATTTTAATTAATTTTAATAAATAAGACCGAGTTAAATTAAGTATCAATGCAAATAAACTGTTAGCGCAAAAAAAGGAAATATAGCGTGGGAACCAGTTCTTACGTCACTGCTCTTAGCTTATTTTCGCTTTAAAATAATTAAAATGTATACAAAAAAAAAACTGATTATTTACTTTAATTTTTTAAATTAGTTAAGTGAGGATTTACATCAAATCATGAATTTGTATATAACTATAAATAAATCTGGTGTGACTGGTAGCACAAGATTTTTGTGTCGACATATGGACCCTGTTACGCATTATTGTTATTAACTGAAAAAGTACATCAGTAAAGTACTAGTAATCTTTGGGCCCATTTCGAAAGCTTATTTTCACGCCCTAGGGGGGGGGGGGGTGCCTAACTTAAATATAAAATTTCAACCTCCTATCTCAATTCCTTCATGGTTTAAATTGAACACACACAGACAGACAGACCATGTGGCGAAAACCACTATTTTGGATTCAGGGGACCTCAAAACGTGTATATCCATCAATTAAAATTAAATATACAAATTAAACACTAGGTTATTTGTTTCAAAGGTTTTATTAATTAAAAAATTAACACTTGATACGTATTTAAACAATTAATTGTCATCATCAGAAGTGATTACATTCTAGAATTAGAAAT
>JAKCPI010001576.1:0-34514 GCA_023213315.1 Euborellia annulipes | reverse complement strand
TCGAACAAAGACGTTATCGGTTTAATTATTATTATTATTTTGAAATTCCTATCGGGATCCCCGTTTATTTACCCAAGGTGCTTTCGTTTACGCCCTCGGGCCTTGGTGTAGTGTGTTGGTATCCAAATGACTCTAATAAAATCATCGGACTGCCCTCGGGTCCGAACCCGCGACTTTTGGAATACGAGGTTAGCACGCTAACCCTACACCAAGCCCCGAGGGGCAATTGAATTGGTTACCAATCAATATAAATAAATAGAGGCTGGAGTCTAAATGGCCTTTGATGCCGAAAAAGACCTTAAAAATAAATAAAATAAAAAGGTGTCAGTCAAATTGTTTCAAGCAATAAAAATACATATCTGGTTTACTAAAAAATCCTTTTATACCCAATTATCTTAAAGAAATCTATATAGAAGGAGTGTCCGTCTGTCTGTCTGTCTTTATCCAATCCCAGCTCCATCCACGATCTCTTTAAGGAAAAAATATTATTATTTGAAATTCCTATCGGGATCCCCATTTATTTACCCGAGGTGCTTTCGTGCACGGAGACACACACCTCAAACCCAATCAGCCTCTCGCCGTAGCCATCTACCGGCACCCCGTGAAGTTACATCATTTCATGTCTCTAACCTCTCCTCCTGCTTTCTTCTCTAGCTAGTGAACTAATCCTTATTACTCGTTCCACCCGGTTCCTTTTATCCAACCTCTTCTATGCTAGAGAGGATGTCCTAGTTTGAAGAGGGACTCCCTCAGCACCAACTCCTTTCGAAGAATGCATCACTGAGAGGGAATCTTCTTTACGTGCCTTCCACAGGACGGGATGCGACAGCAACTCCCTCTCCTCCTAGAGTTGCCTGGCGTAATAATTACAATTACAATTATAATTCATTTTGTTGTCTCAAAAAGTAGTATTTCCACTGCAATATTAAAAAAAAGTTTATTTATTTTCTAAGCACTATGGTTGTCTAACTTCACGGCTCTATTCTCTAAGGTGGCGGTTAATATTGAAACTATGCTGTACATAACCGATAATACAACAATCCCTATTTCTTAGTCCGTTTATATATTTTTTTTTTCAATCGAATTTTTTTTATTTGAGATTTATTCTTAATTTACCTAATTATTTTCTCTTACCTATATATGTTGATATATGGAAAGTATTGGATTCATGTCGAAAATTCACAACCAAACTTTGGTAAGAGAAAGTTGTGTTCCAGATTTTTTTCTTTATATAGATCTATTAATTTTATTTGTACAGATGACATTTCGGTTCTATTCTGGAATCATCTTCAGAGCTGGTAAAATGTGTGGTAGTGGATTTTATACATTTTTAGAACTTCTTCTTCTTCTCTCCTAGCCTTAATCCCGCGATGCGGGGTCGGCGGACTTGACTCATTCCCCCAACTCTATTTATTTTTACGACCGGAAGAAATAGGACAGGCCGGCCCGTCGCACGGTCTGACGCCTGTTGAAAAGAGGAAGGAAGAGACAGACATTTAAAGAACTGAAGGACTGCCTGTCCCAGCTCGGCCAGCTCGTGGTCGTCATCCACGTACCCACAAGATGTGGGTCCCTGAGCAATTATACATTTTTAGAACCTTCTTGTTATATAATAAAAAATAAATTACATACGCAGTGTGATGATCAGGCATACAATTGTATGACAGGAAACTTTTTTAGAATCCACCTGTCATGCAATTGTATGCTTGATCATCACACTGCGTATGTAATTTATTTTTATTATATAACAAGAAGGTTCTAAAAATGTATAAAATCCACTACCACAGCTCTGAAGATGGTTCCAGCATAGAACCGAAACGTCATCTGTACAAATAAAGATCTCTGCAATTTCTCATTAGTACTACCCTCAATTAATAAATATATTGATTATCATGACAGTGAAATTTAAAAAAGAGCAGACAGACAGACAGACAGACTAATATTGATTAGGCTAGCCCCCCCCTCCTCCCTCCCATTCCTTTATTTTTCCTTCTCCAGGGGTTGCTAATGGCCAGCCAGACTCCATCCATTGTGTCCATTTGGGGCCTCTGTATGCCTTGCACTTAATCGCAAAGCTTTTCTCGATGACTTCCGTCCCGGTCTCAGATGACACCTATTGACAACGATTCCTCATTTCCGTCTTCGTTGAGGGTGGGGGGGGGGTGTCAAATAGAAAAAAGATCTTGCTACTTAATTTCCTCAACAATTCATTCAAATTTGCACACACAAAAAAAATTTAAAGTCCGTCTCTAATGGGTTTATAGATTGAAGGAAATTGAACATTAACGGAATTAAAAACATCTATTTTTGTTTTATAAGTGAAACATCATCAACAACTAAGTGTCTTTTATTCATTCTGCTTTTCTTTTTTTTTTTAATATGAAAATCATGCTGCTCTAAAGTGATTTTGCTCTCCCTCATTATTATAGAAACCTTTAATGGTACAGGTAGAGATTAAAAATTCAATATACAAAAATAATATATTACGTTCTATGTTTCAAGAACTTTAATAATTATAAATATATAATTCTGGAATGTCCGTCTCTTAAAAGAAGAAAGTTGTGAATATGACGTCATCTCAAAATGACGTTAGGGGACTAGTATTATTGGATTGTTATTATTAGAGACTGGATTTTAAGCAAAATGCTTATTGCTGAATTTTATAAGCAACCATTAGATATTCAATTTCTCACACGAATTACGAAAAACTAAGTGCATTGAGATGGCATTTTTTGTGCTTTTTTTGCTTTTTTTGAATTTTCATGCTTTTTTTTCCCTTTCGTGCTTATTTGAACTTATTTTACGAATATTTATAATTTTTTTTTTTTTTTTTATTAAAAAACACACTTTTTCCCCATTCACACACGCATACACCAGGGACGTGTATAAGGGGGGGGGAGAGGGCCCGCCCCCCCAAAAAAAAAAAAAAAAAAAAAAAATTTCAAAAGCCCCGCAAATGCGAAAAATTATAGCATTGTAAAAAAAAAATTTTCCGCAGGGTGAAAAAAATTTGGTTCCGCAAAAAGAAAAATTTTTCGCAGGGCGGGGCGGAATAAATTTAGTTTCTTTAAAAAAAAAAATTTGTATACGCCATTGGTATGAGTAAAAATTGCTTATGAGATGCTTTTTTCAACTTTTATGCTTATTTAACAACTTTTTATTCAAGTTTTTATGCTTTTTTAAGCACTTTTTTCCATTTTTTTATGCTTTTTTGTCCGGTCTCTAGTTATTATTATTTGAAATTCCTATTGGGATCCCCGTTTATTTCGTGCACGAAGACACACACCTCAAATCCAACCGCCATCTTGCCGTAGCCATCTACCGGCACTCTGTGAAGTTACATTATTTCCTATCTCTAACTCCTCCTCCGTGCGTTCTGTAGTGAACTAATCCTTATTTCTAAGTTCCACCTGGTCCCTTTTATCCAGCACCGACTCCTTTCGAAGAATGCATCACTGAGAGCTAACCTTCTTTACGTCCCTTCCACAGGACGGGATGTCACAGCAACTCCCTCTCCTCGTAGAGTTGCCTGGGGGCTGAGATCGAATATTCCAATTCAGTGCTTGCTTCAGGATTTATTTATTATGTACGTACCCGGAGGCAAGAATAAATGAAAAAAAAAAAAAAAAATAGAGATTGAAGGCAAAATACATATTATATTATATATACAGTCGTGGACAAAATTAAATGGAGAGGTACATCAAAAATAACAAAAAAATTAATTTAATTTAACTAATAATGCCTTTCATTCAAAACTTTATTGCACATTTAAATTAACAAAGTATAATTTGATAATATAAACAGGAAAATTAATTTTAATAAATAATAAATTAGAATTTTTTTTTTATCATTATATCAAAAAAACGTAATTTTGAACAAAATTAAGTGGACACTGTCAAAATGCTGAAAAATTGAGTTATTAATATTTTGTATTACAACCATTGTTGCTTGTAATCGTCGTGGCACACTTTCTACAAGTTTTTCCGGTTAATCTCTAGAATAGAATCCCGAAGCCATCAGTGGGCTAGTTCTCTCTTGACATTAGCTCAACGCTCCCAAACCGAAGTCGAGAATTCCCTAGTTGTTTTAAATTTTTTTTAATCGACGGAAACCGAACTGCATACCGAAGGACCGAAACAATTAGGTCTTGACCCCTGCAAGTTGTTTAAACTTGTCCCCGTGTCTTGGGATTTTATACTAGATATTAGCCGTTTTTCCAAATAGTTTTTATCGATTTTTTTGAAATTGTATTTGCAATTGTTCTTTATTATGTCTTTTTACTTTCTCTTACCCTATATTTGAAATATATATTTCTAATGTAATTTCTCCATCCAATAAAGTCCACAAATTTTCGATTGGATTAAGGTCCGGACTTTGTGGAGGCCAATCAAGAACTTTAATCTTACAATCCTGGAAAAAATTGTTTTGTTTTCTTCGCTGTGTGCTTCGGATCAGTGTCTTGTTGAAACATCCAGTCGTCATCGAGATCCATTTCTTCTAAGTTTTCATTTAAAATGTCAATATATTTATCTGAATTCATGATTCCATTTATAGATACTAAATTTCCAACTTTATACCATGAAAAACAACCCCATACCATTATTGAGCCTCCTCCATGTTTGACTGTTGGTAAAACATACTGCATTTTTAGAGCTTCATTTGGTTTCCTCCACAGATGCGTTCTTTTTTTTTTTTTATAACAGCTCAAATTTACTTTCTTCACTCCATATTACTCGTTTCCAAATTGATAATGGCATATTTACATATTTTTTTTGCGTTTCCTTTTATTCACTTTACTAATGTGTGGCTTGCGCCTAGCTACACAATTTTTTAAACCCTCATCATTTAATCTACGTCTCATAGTTCTTGAAGATATATTTAATTTTAGTTGTTCAACAATGTTTCGTGACGTTGTCGATGGATTACGTCGAGATTCTCTCAAAATTCTTTTATCTTCGTATGCATTTGTGTTACGTTTCCGTCCCCGACAATGTAAATTTTCGACAATATTATATTCTAAATATTTTGTATAAATTTTAGGAACTGCACTTTTTGAAATTTTTTATATTTCGTGTATGTGAGTGTGAGCGAGGGAAAAGTCTTTTTTGACTTAACACTTCCAAGTAACTTTCTGTTTTTTTTTTAAAAGACTTGGTCTGTTTCAAGAAACAGATTTTTAGTGTCGACATTTTCTCTTATATTAAGTTTCCGACAATAGATTATAATTTTGTAGGATTAGCGCAATTATAAATACTATTTAAAGCATAGGAAGATTTATTGCTGTTTTTGACCAAGGTGACTGGCTAGCATCAGTTTCGGTAGTCCAACTACCATCATCAGGCCTGCAAAACCAGATCTAAAATAAAGCGGACAACAATAAACCATTATTTTTTATTGTTTTTCTTGAGCCATAACACCTTGATCAAAAACCGCAATAAATCTTCCTACGCTTCAAATAATAGATTATAATTCAAGATATTTTTCTTTTAGTCTTTTCGGCATCTTTACGCCAATTGGTATCCAAATGATTTAAATAAATATTCATTCTCGAAGTTAAAATTTACTGGGACAGATCGTTGAGGTTATGGATATGTGTAATTTGATGCACCGAAGATGCATTGCGTAGGCAATTCGAAATATTTGCATTGCGGCTAGTTTTTGTATATTAGTAAAATAAAACCAAAATCAAAACTCAAACTTTGTATTTACCTTGAAACTTGCTTGCTTGCTATTAGAGAGAGAGAGTTAACACATGTTTCCTCTAGCAAAATCTGATTAATTAAACTTAAACCAATTGGAAATTCAACCCCCCCCCCTCCCTCTCACTATAGGAGTTGAAATCCCAACATAACCGACACACAAATTAACAAGCAGGAGCGAATTAATTCATGTTAAAAATTGGTTTTCATTCGTTTGAACCCAACCAACCCAACCAAAAAGGGCTTGAAGCGTTTAACTGGAAAATTATTAAATGGCTAAATTAATGTTTATGTGTCTGTTCTGTATGTGTGATATAAACATGATATCATATTAAATGAAAAAAAAAAAATATAGAGAGAGAGATAATTTCTATATTCCCTGTATATTATTTGATTATTAAAAAAACAAAAATTTTGATTTGAGAAACAATAATTGCAATTTAGATAATTTTATCAAGATTTATTATTTGAAATTTAATTATTTGTTTAATCCTTTTTCACACACACATAAATTTGTTGTTTTAATAATATTTATTTGTTTGAAATTCATATCGGGATCCCCGTTTATGTCCTAGTTTGAGGAGGTACACCCTCAGCATCGACTCCTTTCGAAGAATGCATCACTGAGAGGGCGTCGCACTTCCACAGGACTGGATGTCACAGCAACTCCCTCTCCTCGTAGATTTGCCTGATGGCTATTGTGGTGAGATCCTATATTGTATTATGTTTTTACTTTCATAGGATCTTAAACCAGTTGATTCAATCTAAGCTTCACACAGATTCCACGTTCACGTAGATGGATTTTACAATTTATAAATAAGGAAAAATAAAATTTCTCTTATTCTTTATTAAAATTTATTGGCTAACTCGATGCGCAATTTGTTTCGTCCTATCAGAACCTGCAATAAATATAACTCCTCTTTACCATATCATACACAAAACATATTACAATATTACTTGTTTTTTAATTACAGAAAAAACTTGTCTTAAAAATCAAAATACATCTTATAAAAATTTTTTACCCTCTGTTGGCTAATTTGGGTGATTGAAAATATCTTTGAATGGATCTTCTAAAATTGAGATAAAAAAAAAATCTTTTATAAGATGTATTTTGATTTTTAAGACAAGTTTTTTTTGTAATTAAAAAAACATGTAATATTGTAATATGTTTTGTGTATGATATCAATGTTTAGCTTCTGTACACAATTTATGTTCATTATTCCGCTTGTTTTATGTGTAAAGTTTTTTGAAAAAGCCAGTGGCGTAGATTTAAGCACTTTGAGTGTTTTACACCTCCTAACTTCTACGCCACTGATGAGACAAATGCCATTTCAAAAAGCGTTTTCTAACCGCCAATGTTTTTTACACAAAAAAGATACCGGATAAGATAGTAATCGTGTACAGAAGCTAAACATTGTATCTCAAACGGTTCTCGAGATATTAGCAAAAGACAAAAAAACAAAAATTCAACTTTGACCTCCTGTATCTTGAAAACGAAGCGTCTGGGTATATTAAGTTTATAGGAAAAAAAGTCTTATTTTTTTCATATAGAATCATCTCCTTTTCTAGGTATCTGTTATTTCCGGGCACCCTGTATTTATTGAAGGCCCTGATGATATCTGATAGGACGAAACTTAGATAGCCCATCGAGTTGGCCAATCAATTTTAATAAAAAATAAGAGAGAAATTTTATTTTCCTTATTTATAAAATGCAAAATCCATCTACCTGAACCTGGAATCTGTGTGAAACGTTAGGGTCGTTTTAACATACATAGGCTACTCTATAAGGTTAGATGGAATATATGAACATCATTCATAGGGAAATTTATAATGGCTTCTAAAAATTGGGCTAAATTATAGATATGGTGATTAGAAATAAAATTTCATTCTCTAGAGAAATTTTAAATGCCAACGAGTTAAAAAAATTAATTTCAATTTTCGTACGAATGTTACATATCATTTTGACTGACAAGGGGACGGCCAAGTGAGTATATCACGGATTCGTTTGAAAAAAATTGAGGTGATACTTTGAGCCAAAAAAATGTTCACGTGTTTCGGCGTTTTACTCCATAGAGCCCCGATTGGCCAAAAAAAAATAAATAAATACCGAAACAATTTGCGCCCTTTCAAGTAGTTTCTGTTTGAAACATTACGTAACAGTCAGCTGTGGCTATGCTGGTAGCGTAGCCGACTGGTAAGTATGAGGTCCCGGGTTCAAACGACGGAGTATGCAATTTTTTTTTTTTATCTTTTTATGTTATTGTAACAAACAATATATTTAAAACTGTTTCATATTATTTTTTTTTTAGTAATTAAATTTTAAAATTTTGTTAAAATTGTTTTTCGAGTTTATTTATTACCTTAAAATTAAAATTTAATTTAAATACATGAAGAAAAAAAAATATATTTTATTACCGGTACAGTATTTAAATATATGAAGAAATAAAGAAGGCATAAAATAATCCATTAATTAAATAAATACATGAAATTAATAAAAAATTTATTTGCTTATATTTGATAAAAAAATTATGTACAGTCAAGCGAATATAGATAACTTACTTTGTTAATTTACTTGTACACTTACCGCACACGAAGTAGGGTGATATAAGTCATAAAAACATGCAAAACAAATAAGTAGGCAACAATTAGCGCAGTTTATAAAGGATATTTAAAAAAATGTTAAAATTTAATTACTAAAAAAAAAAAATAATAAAATATGAAAAAAAAATAATATGAAACAGTTTTAAATATATTGTTTGTTACAATAACATAAAAAGATAAAAAAAAAAAAAATTGCATACTCCGTCGTTTGAACCCGGGACCACATACTTACCAGTCGGCGACGCTACCAGCCTAGCCACAGCTGACTGTTACGTAATGTTTCAAACAGAAACTACTTGAAAGCGCGCAAATTGTTTCGGTATTTATTTATTTTTTTTGGCCAATCGGGGCTCTATGGAGTAAAACGCCGAAACACGTGAACATTTTTTTGGCTCAAAGTATCACCTCAATTTTTTTCAAACGAATCCGTGATATACTCACTTGGCCGTCCCCTTGTGAGCCTATATAGGCTATAACCCGGTATGAACGATATCTAGAATCTATTAACTAGCAATTATTAATTAAAAAAATATTAATTATCTCAGAAGAAAGACAGTGAGCTTTGAAGAAAGGGAGGCCTTAAGGACCGAACCCAGGAACTCATGCTTTGGTGTGGTTACTATTTGGACGATATTATGCACGAAGGAACCTAGCGCCATTAACCTAAATCTGAGAAAAGTGGCATTTCATTTGCTCACTTGTCAACAAACACATTAATAAAAAGGGCATAAATAATTGTGTATTTATAACAAAATCGGGTTGAAAAAAATATTTTTCATCCATATTTTTTAGTAAACAATAGTTCCGTATTTATCTCATTCGCATCATCATCGTATATTTAAAAAAATACTAAATTTTCACCTGTTCTTCTAATTAAAATTAGTGACAATTTATAATTTTTTTTTTTTTAATTTTTAGGGCATTAAGTTTGGCTTCATGAGTAGGTTGAAATACAGTATAAAGGCTTGTCACACCAGATTTTACTTTCTCTTACCCTATATATGAAATGTATAGAGAGAGAAAGTATTGTTTTTTGTATCGAGTAGCTACGGTATATTTTTTTAAATTAAAGTCTTTTCGGCTGCTGAGGCCATTTACCTCAAAGCGAGTATTTCCATTAAAATCTCGACATCGAATTTTTGACATGAATCCAATATTTTCTCTCTATACACTGTATATACATATATAGGTAAGAGAAGTATCCTACTCGAGGAGAAAAAAATTTGGTCATCAAATTGGATCCAATCTCTATTTAAGCTATTATCTCCAATTTATCTTTTGAAATTCCTTTGAGAAGAAATAAAATTTCAGTTTTTATCTTAAAACATGTTATATAAAATATAATAAGAGACCCCCTTGGGAACAATTGAAAAGAAAATAGATTTTGAAAAATAATTATAACAAATAGGCTAGACGTGACTGTTTTTCAAGATATAAATTGCAAAAATCAAATCGGGGGTGCAAATGATCCATCCAATCAGTCAATCAGTGAGTTGGGTGAAAAAAGGGTCGATCGGCGAGGAGGGACTTAATCAAATTTAGGAGATGAAAAATGGGATGTGCCGGCATTTTACAAAAACAAGTCATAAAATATCGATTGGAGGGGATGAATGGAGAGAAAGTCTCTCGCCGGGAAATTAACAGATTATACAATCAGATAATACAAGCACCCCTTTAGCTCGACTCGGGGGATGATTGGTTGAAAGGCGGATGTGACGTCACGACCGGCGGGGGCGGAGCCTCCATCCGATTTGGGTACTTAATTGGAAATTTTAGGGTGCAGGTGGTGGATGTTTTATACACTAACGTATATACATACAAAATGGAGTCGTCATTGCGTAAGCATATCGCCTAGATAATGTCTAGGAGATTTTTATCATATAATTGAACATCTCTCCCCCGCGCGGTTAGTCAAACGAGTTAATTATAAAATTATCGTCTTCTAGCCCCCCCCCCCCTCCCGGCTCTCCCCCCACCCTTTCGAGAACCCTAACAGACCGATTGTATAAACTTAAAAAAAAGGCTATTATTTTCCTCATGCAATTTTCCAGGCGAAAACACGCTATTCAACACTTCGTTAGTAATTCACCAAGTTTTCTTTTTTTTTCGCGGTTTCGCAAGAGATTTCAAATGAATTCTTTTTGCTAAGTAATATGCATAAATTTTGCTTAGTAAAATTAGAATAGCAATATTCTAGAAATCTTCTCAATGCTTTAATTAATCTTCCCTTTTCAATATATAATATGTGTATTTTATTAAATGGAATTAAAAACAAACAGAGGGCTTCAATAAATTAAAATTTTATCTAATTAAAATTAAATTCCTTTTCAAATAGAATGAAAAGCATAGGGATTATATATTTTTTTTTTCAATCAATAATCCAGGATTGTTTAAAATTGAATACAATTGGATTTTTTTTAATGTGCCCTTTGGGCTATTGAGGCCATTTTTTTTTTTTGTTTCTGGTACAAATCTATTTTTTTAGGACTAATTAATTTGAGTAGTTCTTTTAAATTTTGTCCGGAAAGGTCTGATACGGTAAAAAATCAAATGGTGAATTTTAAAATAAGTTGTATTAAATTTAATAAAAAAATAATAGCATAGAACATTACAAATAATTTTTCAATTTCTATTAAAAGCTTATTTATAATGTTCTAGGCTAGATTCATAATTAATATAATTCATCACTATGCATATTTATTCGTAATAAATTAGTTATTTTAATTTGGATATTTATTTTACTCCCAGACCTAGCGGAAGGGGTTCTTGATTTTCCGGAGAATGCACTTCTATTATTTTATGGTAAGATGGTTATAAATCACAGTTTCTAACAAAAAGAAAAAGTACGAAATTCGCGTTGTTAGATACAAAAAGAACAATTTTCCGTGAAATTTAGAAGATAATATCAAATGAGGATTTCCGGAGCTAAAGTTTTATGAATAAATACATGGAATAGGTAGAAAAAAATTCAATATTTTTAATAAAATTTAAAATAATTAGGAAAAAAATAAACAAGACTTATTTGGAACGTTCTTTCGGCTGACTTTTCGGCCCGAGGTCTAGGGCATTTTCGGATTCGTTCCTTGTGTATTTTTTTTTCGTTATTTTTTCTAAAGATGTCCTAGACCTCAGGTCGAAAATCCAGTCGAAAGAGCCATTTGAATAAAACAATATTGGCTACATAAATATTGTTTATTTTCTGAGCCCATCTTCATTAATATCAACCATTTAGATTGTATTATGAAAGCGTGGAGATCCTGGTTCAAGTCCAGTGGGCGCAATTTTTCCTAATTATAAACACAAACTCATTTCGCAAATTTGCTATCTTAAACGATATATTGACTAATTTACAGTCTTTATGAGCGTTAATTGAAAAAATTTCATCTTTTTCAAACAAGGATCTACCTAGTTAAAATTTTACTCTAGCCCTCGGGAGTTGGTGTAGGGGTTAGCGTGCTAACCTCGTATACTAAAAGTCGCGGGTTCGGACCCCAGACAGTACGATGATTTTATTTAAGGCATTTGGATACCAAATGGCTTAAATAGAAATGCCTGGACCCCCAATAGATATATTTAAACATACGAGTATCGTTAAAAGTCTTAAATGGCCTAAGTTGCCGAAAAGACTGTGTGAATGTCTTTTTTTATTAAAAAAAAAAAAAAAAAAACAGAACTAAAAGTTTTAAGGACTTTTATGCTTTTTTTCGCAAAATATAGATGTCAACAAAACATCTCAATTATTATAATAAATTTTTTTCTCTTGACTAAAATCAATTAGATATTTGATTTGGCTCTTTGATTTATCATTGAAATTCATTTCATTTAGTGTATTAATATCTCCTTTTCTTTTGATATATATTTATAATAAATTATTAATCATTTATTCTGATGATTGAAATTGATTTCTGAGTGAATTCATATACCAGAATGCCTTGCTGTGGTCTAGTGGTAAGGGCACACCGAGGACAAATTGGTGGATCCGTGGTTCAACTCACACCCTTACTATTTCGGGTATATGAATTAATAATAATAAATACACGAATTAAATAAAAAGTTATTAAATTTGAAAATTTCTCCATGAAATAACTCATCGTTTTACTTCGCTGTTGATTTTTTAATGAGACAAAAAGATGCTTGGTTCTGAATGATAAAATCCATCCTCTTGAGACCCCTTCGTCTTTCTCTTTCGCCAGATGGCCAAAAACCGGGGGGTTATCCTTCATCACAAAAAAAATACAGAAAAATGATTAGAGAAAATAGATGTTTAACGGGGTTTATTTTTGGAGAGTTATTTCATTTCATCATTTTGTCAGCCGCCGCGTTTCCAATTAATCCCTTCCGCATCCATCTTCCAGTACTCTAGTCTCCACTCTTGTTTTTTATTTATTTCCTATGATGCTTTTCGAATAACACGCACGTTACTTGCCACTGTGCTGACATCACCCCAAAAAAAAAACACAGCTTCATAATTTACGATCTCTCTCTCTTGGATTCATTAAACAACAATAAAATTATCAACGTTTATTCTCTAATATTTTTTTATGTTCATTCCGATACAAATATTTCCTGGGTATAAATATATAACGAAAACATTCTAATTATAACACAACCCTAAATGATAAATCATTCAATTTTGAGACAAAAAAAGGGTAGTGATTATTTTATCATAATTTATTAAATATTTTAACAGTTCAAAAAGCAGGCTGAGTAAACATAAATTTAACGTCATATCCTGAATAAAAATCTGGTGTAGCCTTATAATTTACTGATTATTACTTTTTTGTATACGATAGAGAAAGTTCTGTTTTTAATATTTTAACAAAATTTCGGTCATCTTTCTACGTAGATGGGTTTATCATATATTTTGGAGTTTCACAGCTGTTATCACTAATAAAAGAATTTTATTTTCCGTAGTTTATTTGTAAAAATTACAACGTTTCGGCCACTCATTCTATGGCTTTCTACAATTCAGTTAAGATTACAAAGGTTATTGCATCTGAATGAATTGAAATTCTCAATCTAATTCAAATGAGATTGTCACAGATGTGGATTTTATGAGGTATTGCTCCTTCTCCAAACTTCTCGGCAGTTCCTGGGTTCCAATGTCGGAGTCAACCCCATTTTAAGGCACTTAAATCACCTTGGGCCCTTTGTATCTGTGGGTGAGATCTCCTCCCACTTTCCTACCCTAAGAGGATACTTCGGCAACGTTTGAATTATTTGCAGCAAGCTGGACTCGAACCCGAGTTATGTTGAAACTTCAGATCCGTAATTCGCAGGTTAGCCGGCTTAGCCACTTGCCACCTTGATAGATGTAATAACCTTGTAATCTTAACTGAATTGCACCTGAAGAAGATCACATAATGAGTGGCCGAAACGTTGAAATTTTTACAAATAAAGCACAGTTAATCCGAAAACAAAATTCTTTATTAATGATTTATCCATGAATTTAAACAAAAGCCTTTTGAATATCTTATTTTATAAATTTTAATATCCAATAGTGTACTTTCCTATATACAAAAACCAAAATATCCATTTGATCCGCCTTTAATTTGCTAACAAAATTGCACCATCGCAGGGACTTCGATTTTAATAAAAGAGAAGTGAATAGTAGATTTATTAAATCGGAGCAGAGCTGAATAGCTCCATTAGTCCAATCAATTATCATATATATTGCAATAGATTTAGATTTATACTACCGATGGCACTTAATCGAAATAGATAATAAACAACAAGTGCAATACAATAAAATAAATAAAGGAAAGGGTGAATAGAGAATAAAGAATGATGGTCTTGGCTCGGGTAACTCGTGGTCGCCATCCACGTACTCACTATATGTGAGCCCCTGAGTGAAATCCTTATTCTTATTTTGGGGAGGTTGAAAAAATATATCAATAGTAATGCCGGATTGTTAGTTGTCATAGTTCTTGTTGTCCCCCATTCCATTAACACGATAACGAGAAGAGGTCGAGCAGGATGTCTATAGTTTAGGGGCGTTTAAAGGATGCTCTTGATCTGTTATATATGATAATTATTCTTGCAAAACACATCCTAATAATAATGAACAAAATATAAACTCTTGGTCAAAATCAATTAAATAAAATAATAATACTCTATATAAATAAAATCACGAAAAAATATGCAAACGGATTTTGCTTAATAACATATGAAAAATTAAGTTTGGTAAAGTATGTTTTGGTTATTTATTTTTCGAAGGATGTAATCCTTTTCTCTCAGAGCGCCAAAAGTATTTCAGTAGGAATTTAGATTTAAAAATCTTGATGTGGATACATTATTTTGTAGAATTAAAAGTGGGTCGAATAATACAATATAATTTCATTTTCTCTTTGTGGTTGCTAAATAATAAATGCTATTCATTTTTCCGCTATTTTTTTTAACTCGCCACAAATATTTTTCAGATGGAGGGGATGGCATATTTTAGAAAATATTTAATTTATTTAATACTCGGAACACGTACTTTAAAGTTGTATACGACACTTTAAGTTCTGCTTTATATATCCAGATCCACGCTATTTTGGCATCTTTGGTCTTAGACTTTTAACGATACTTAATTATATTACGATATATGGGATAAAGGATTTAAAATAAATTTTTATCGGAGGATCAGAATCCACACTCCCTGAGTTTATCAATATTGACAAATCCAATGAATTAAAATTTCAGATTCTTCAACAGTTAGTTAGGACCATAACATATTTTTCTGCTGATGAAGCTTTTTCCTTTTTTACTTTTTCTAATAATATTTGATTAAAAAAAACTTCAAAAAGTCATTTTGAAAATAGGCATAGAGAAAAAAATATCATTTTTTCCGTTTCATTAGATTCTTTATTGAACTTTTTTTTGATGAGATTTCTTTGAATTGGAAAGCTTCCTGAGAGGAGTCTCTATTTGATTGTAATAAATTGTAAGATAACTTCAATGAAAGAAAGGGTTCAATGGGATAGAGGTTAATGTTATTAAAATCCATTAGCCTTGCCAAAGCGTTTTTAAACCAAAAACATTATTTTTTTTTAAACTAATTTTTTTATTGAATATAGCATATTTTTTAAAGAACCAAAAACCAAATAGAAGATTTATAGAACGTTAAGATGATTTATACGAATTTAAAATTTTATTATTCCTCATTATTTCTAAAGTTGCCACCTGCGATTTACTATTCCCCATGAAAATATTGTCTTTATACACTCCTGTTTCAAACTGTATAAATCCTCATTTTATATATTTTTTAAGGTCCTGGCTGAGAGACGAATGTCTTTTATTTGTCATCTCAAATGACTCATCTCAGAATAAAATCTTCTTTAAAAAAAAAAAACATCTAGAGAATTTCTTTTTAGAAATGTGTTAAAAGATTTTTAATTTCGTAGAGTAAATATTTATTTTATCGAATACATTGGGATGTTTCGATTAAAATCAAGTGATGATTTTAATTGAATAAAATATTTTCTCTAAAATTTTAACTTTAAAAAAAAAGTTAAAATTATTTTATATCATTCGAAAGAATAAAAATTTTTTATGCCACTTTAAGCATCAATCTGATTAAAATAAGGGAAAAATTCTAAATTTATATGGTGGAAATTCTTTCTTTATTATAGGAAATTTTCCTTTCCCGAATAAGCTATTCAAATTTGTTTTTTTTTTAAATCAGCAAAGATCCAAATAAATCAATCTATTCAAATAAACCCCAACTAACGTTTTGGAACATTAAAAAAATTTTATTTTTTTTTTAAATAGATATCAGCCAAATTTGGATTATCTATGTTAATAAAACTCCCAGAATAAGACGTTTCGGCCTGAATTTATTTGGCCATCTTCAGTTATCGGGAATTATACACATAGTGCAAGTACCCATGTGATGAAACCAGGATTTGTCAATAATAAAATTTATTTGTTTCATACAAAATTATATGGCTCCTGCCCAGCTCAAATATTATCTCAATAATATACGAGGTATAGTAGTATAATATATAGGGATAATTATCTCTGAGCTTGGGCACACGAGCCATATAATTTTGTATGAAGCAAGAACGGAAAGAGCTAAGAGGTTGAAATTTTATATTTAAGTCAGGCACCTCCCTGAGACGTGACAAGAAGCTTTTGAACAAAATTAGCCAAAGGGTACTAGTACTTTACTGATGTAATTTTTCAGTTTTTTTTTTTTTTTCGATATTCTCAAAATTCACTCCAACGATTTTTTTTTTAATTCAAAAATCAATTATTTTTTAGATTCTCTTTAAAATGTAGGTTATTCTCATTTTGTCATTGAAATCTTCTGAAGACCACTTTACTCTTGTACTCCATAGAGAAGATAGGAGAAATGGTTGCCATGGTAACAAAATATAAATATTTTGCCATACTAATAAATTGTACATCTTGAAAATCGAATGTACCGTACAGTCGGAAACTAAATACATGTCGACACAAAAAATCTAGTGTGACAAGCACAGTGCTGTGCGCCAGTCACACCAGATTTTTTAAAATATAAAACAAAGATCAAAAAGATATTTTTGAAAAAGTCAATATTTTATAATTTACACGCCAAAGATGTCATTGAATGAATGGTTTAATGCCTATGTATAATTAAATAAATATGAATACAGTCGGCTGAGATTTCTTCTCAAAATATAAATTTATTAATATATACGATAGGCCTACTTAAATATTTGTATGAATAATAAATATAAAATGTATGCAAAAGGCGTAGAAGTTGAAGCTCTAAAAGGAAAATTGAAAACATTCCAGATCAAAGGACTTAAAAAAAGGAAACCACTTAAGGTATATCAACGTAAATTCATGATTTTTATAAATTTGGTCAGCTAATATTTATAATTTCTTCCATTCACTTCTCAATTTTAATTAAGTTTATTTTCAATTTTTTTTTTTTAAATTAATGAATCAAACGAACCACTAATTTGTTAATTTGAATCTATGTAATTTTTTTCGCAAAACTTTCTACAATTGAAATAAATCTTGAGTTGGAAAAGGACAGACAGACAAGCCTCATGCTGAGGCTGGCTGGCTTCGATCCAGTTGGAGATTCATGGTGGGAATGGGGTGTTGGTATCCATGAGGGTTTGGGGCTCGGGGTATGGGTATCGGTAACCAGGAGCTCCGCCCCACCATCTGGCCCCCTTTGTATTAAGCCCTTCGCTTGGCCAACAAACAATTAATCCCTTCCTCTGACAGCCACCCTCAAGTCCTCTAAATTCTTACATCAAGCTTGATGTCAACGTGACTGGAAAAAGAAGCACCAACGGGGAAGGAAATGTTTTTATTTTCGGCGAGAGGTTATACAATATTAAGTTGGGAATCTGAAAATTTCTTGAAATATTTAAGATCTTAAAATTTCAAAAGGTTTTTTTTTTTTTTATTTTTAGAAAAATCCGTGCTGGGTATTTAAATTGAAGAATTTTTTTTTTCTCGCCTTATATGTTAAAATAAATTCAATTTTTTATTCTCAAAATAATCCAAAATAAAAGGGAGGATCCCAAAATAATTCAAGCCAACACGTTTTGACGTCCACTAAATATAAAAATATTTTTGGAAAAATGGGCCGAATATAATTTCTAGATACGATACAAATTTCAACATATAATTAGACTAGCATGATATGTGACAGCAAAGTTTACACTATAATAGGTCCATTTGGATTTATCAAAATTATTAATTAAAAACATCAATTTGTGTATTTAAAGTGTCTAAATGGTATTTTACTCATTATGATTTTGTTTAAATTTTCTATTGGAAAAAAAAGTTTTTGAAATAGAGAAAAATTTTGCTCTAATCGACCTTCAATTTGAGAGCTTCTCTGACTGGACTATAAGACGAAAAATAATTCCTATCAAAATCTAGACAAAATATAAAATTACTACGAATTCTATTGAATTAAAGTTTAAAATAAATCTAAACTTTAATTTCATGTTTTAATTATTATATCTCATAATGTAATTGTTAAAGATCATAGATTTTCAAAAAGAATTATGAAATTAATGACAGGGGATGGCAGTCACGAAGGAGTAATCTCTTCACCAAAATAAACTCCCAGTTTCGGTCTAATTTTATTAGGTGTTAGGAATTGTCATATGTGAATATCTAACAATTGATGAAGGTTCAATAAAATTAGACCGAAACGTCGTAAATTGGAACACAAAAAATAGAATATTAATTATTAATTTCCTTCTTATCTCGCCATAGAATGCCTGAGTATAAGAAGTAATAGATATATAGACCTACAAATGAGAATAGAATAGGTATGCGAGAGTGAGGGGATAAGAGTGGCAATCACGAGTTGAGAAATAAAATATTTTAAAATTGAATTTGAAACATTTGTAGAAATTTCTACAATTGCCTTTAATAAGCTTGGCTAATGCATTTGTATTCTATTGTAATTCATTAGAATAAGAATAAGTACATATAAATTTTGATCCTAATTCCCTTAGTAATAATAATCCTTACTTAAATAAATAGCAACTTAGGCAATTTAGGAACTGACGCCTTTCTATCAGTCTTTCTGTCTGTCTGTTTGTGCGTCCATTACTCGCAAAGGGGTTAACCTATTTGGATGGGGTTGCCGTTCTAGGAGAGCTTATTAATCAGACCAAGTTTGTTACTTTAACCGGGACTTTCGATACATTAAGAAGCATAAGTGGGTAAAATAAGCTTTATGGCCATCATAAGGTAAATAAATATCAAATTTTTTTTAAGACTAGAAATGAAAAATCTGGTGTGATTGGTCGCACATCCGTCGATATATTAGAATTCAAGATGTAAATTTTTCTTTTAAGTCATTTCTGCTGCATATGCCATTTGACTTTTATAAATTTATTTATATTTATATTCTACAGTATTGATGGTTTACGGGGGACGTTCAATGGTTTTGTTTTTCGGGGGACACCTATCCCGATTTTCAGCACCACTTGGCGTTGCTTAACAACATTGACCTTGGTGGCTGTTGTTCTTTCTTCTTGCCAGAGATAATTTATAAATGTGGCAAAAATATTTATACTTTGTTGCCATGGGAACCATTTCTCCTATCATTCCTCTGAAGTACAAGAGTAAAGTGTGCTTCAAAAGATTTCAATGCCAAAATGAGAATATACAATTGAAAGAGCACCTAAAAAATAATTGATTTTTGAATTTTAATCAAAATTGTTGGAGCGAATTTTGAGAAAATTGCAAAAAAACTGAAAAAGTATATCAGTAAAGGTACTAGTACTTTTTAGCCGATTTTGATTAAAAGCTTATTTTCACGCCTCGCGAAAACCTCTTTTTTGGACTCAGGGACCTCAAAACGTGTATATCCATCAAAATCTCGACATCGAATTTTTGAGATTAATCCAATACTTTCTCTCTATTTAGATATTAACATAGGTAAGAGAAAGTAAAATTGTAATTTATTGAATTAAGTGCTTCTTTTTCTATAGAGAACTGGGATAATAAACGAGTAGCGCCTAAATAAGTAGAAATCAAAACCTCTATGAATGATGGACAAGCGAATAGTAAGTTTACTTTTCCCTATTGACAAAGAGAGAGTTAAACATCGTTCGATACTAGCCCGCCCCCTTATGTAATTTGATAGACTTTAGACGTTGACATCGTGAACCCAAAGCTTAATAGAGTATTTTTTCACTCCTTTTTTGTGTACAACGAGACCCCCCTCGACCCTCAGGTCGAGAGAGTGTTTGACCTATTTCTAATTCAAGTTCAAGGACAAAAAAAAAACCCTTTGAATAATGCAATAAACAAGTAATAAAAATGACGAACGAATTTATTTTTGGTTTCCTGGGAATTAAAAAGAATAATATTTTTTTTTTAAATAATATTAATTTACTATTTTTTTTCTATTTCGATTTTGTAAGAAATTAGTTGGTATAGAGAAAGTATTGATTTATAATTCTAATACTATGAGATTTAATTTTGCTGGTAGATTAAGTATCCACCTGGTCTCCGAGAGTCGAGAATAATAGCTTTTTCGGCGAAAAGGTGTCTAATTTAGCATCAGGTCAGCGGATATTCGGCCACCCGGTGGTATTATAAAAAAGTTTCGGAAAAGCTAGAGTTCCTGGGTTCGTGTCTCAGAGGCTAATGAATAATTTCAAAAATAAATCTCCCATCATTTAAATAGACGTTCGTTGCGGTTAAGTAGTGTCAAGCGCGGCGAAAGCTCGGGTGGGTGAATCGGCGAGTGAAACGTGCCCCGGTTGCCATCGATACAATAAATATGTTAAAAAATTCTAAATGTCCTCGAGAGCCGAAAAGGACAAATAAAAAAAAATGGCATATTTTTATAATATGCCGAGAACGATCGTATCTTTTGAATATTAATATCTCATTTAAAAATGTGTCCCATAAACTTGAAATTAAAACCTACGTGTTTTTAATAGGCCTATTATTTATTTCTGAATGTGAGTGTGTGTGTGTGTGTGTGTTTTATGCCATGTAAAACAATACAAAATAACACGTGAGAAACCCGAAGAAGGTACCGAAACGCTATATTTTAAAGAGAGGAACAAAATAACTTCAATGCAGACTGCTGAATATTAATTCCATTTCAAATTAAATAATATTGTACCATCAACTTCTATATATTAAGCATATTTAGAGTATAAGAACTTGTATGGACAAGTATAAACCTGTAAGGCTATATAGGGCCTAGAATCATATAAGATTCAGAAAATTTCATTTAGATTAATAAAATAATTTTTTTTCTTACTTTCATTTGAATAATATTCTTTTGTTGGATGAAAAATAATATTCATTGGAGAGAGAGAAAATTATCCAACAACACAATATTAATTTATAATAGTGTTGTTAGTATGATATATTTTAAATTTTTAATAGTTAATGAATGCATTATTCTTCTAGGAAATTGATAAATAAAATTCGCAGAGAAATTATCAATTAAATCCGAGAGAGAGAGAGAGAGAGAGAAAAACAGAATATGTTTGAACGAAGGCATTCAATTATATATGATTCAAAAATAATATTGAGAAATTCTTAATTTTAATATTTATTATAAATATTTAACCACTAAAGAGTAAAATAAATGAATAATTAGAAATTTTGTGTTGAAATACCTAGGTAAAAGGGCTGAGAAATGAAGAGAGTGAGGGCTGGGTGGCCGGTCGTCATGATGGCTGCCATGCAACTGAGAAGGCGTCGGTTTTCTTAATAAGAGTAGCGCAGGTTATCATTTAACAAAGACTCCCTCTCTACTGAGGTGACACGGCATCTCATCATCTATTTAGACTAGGCGAATTATGGCGGAAAGATTTTCGCCCCTCTGATTGGCTAATTAGCAAAGGTGGGGAAATAGAGAGGGGGAAAGAAAGAGAGAGAGAGAGAGGGAGGGAGGGAGAAGAGAATGACAATGCATTATAATATATGAAAAGGAATTAAGGGGTAATTTTTTTTTTCTTTTTATTCTTTCTTTTCAAATTGTGTTTATAATTAAAATTTGGTATGAGAGTATGCGATTACATCTCATATTCCATATTCCAACCGTGTATTATATAGTTAGATATGATTGTTTTTTATTATTTTTCTCTCTTTCTTGAAGAATTAACTTGACAACAACATCTCATCTTCTCCTCGGATTTATTATATTATTTGCAAAACTTAATATAATAATTAGCCTTTATGAAGTTTCTTTAAGGATTTGAAATGAAAAATCTGGTGTGATGCGCAGCACACAACTTTCTTTACCCTTCGGTAAGAGAAAGTTGTGCACTGTGCTGTCACACCAGATTTTTTTGTGTCGAGATATATTTAGTTTCCCATAGCACCTTAGTTTCAAACTTGCATTTTAAATGTTGATTGCTTGAAATAAACTATGGTTATTTTTCAAAATTTTAATCTCATATTTGGACATTTTATACACAATATAGATTCGTAAATAAATACAAAATTTCATAAGAATTGGAAAAAAAAATTTTAAATGCGTAAAGTTCCAAAGGGACCCCCTTTGAATCGAAATTAACATACAAATCCCTATAGGAAATTAACATTGGTCAAATGCGAAGATAAGGTAGAAAAATTTAAAACGCGTAGAAAGAGAGAAGATAGTTTTGTGAGAGAGAGATATGTTTTCTCCGAAAAAAATGGGCGTTTAAATAATAATTGATTTTTAATCTAATAAAAAGAAAAGATTTAAATTCGGTTACCATGGCAACCATTTATTTCTCCTTATCTTTCCTATGAAGCACAAGAGTAAAGTGTGCTTCAAACAATTTTGAGGGCAAAACGAGAATATACATTTGAAAGAGCATCTAAAAAATAATTGATTTTTGAATTTTAATCAAAATCGTTAGAGCGAATTTTGAGAAAATCGAAAAAACTGAAAAAGTACATCAGTAAAGTACTAGTACTTTTTGGCCGATTTTGATTAAAAGCTTATTTTGTCGGTCCCGGGGGTGTTTAACTTAAATATAAAATTTCAGCCTCCTAGCTCAATTCCTTCATGCTTAAAATTGAACACACACACACACACACACACACACAGACAGACAGACAGACAGACAGACAGACAGACAGACAGACAGACAGACAGACAGACAGACCATGTCGCGAAAACCACTTTTTGGATTCAGGGGACCTCAAAACGTGAAGATCCATCAAAATCTCGACATCGAATTTTTGACATGAAACCAATACTTTCTCTCTCTATATATTTCATATAAGGGTACGAGAAAGTAAAATTGGCAGCCTCTTAGTAAAATATTTTAAATAAATAAATAAATAAATTTTATTATAGACATCGCTTCTGAATAAGAATCCCGGACGATTATATGAAATTCTGTCTTTATCAGGCTTTGCACACAATTATATCTCGTCGTGTATTATGGGTGCAATAAAATATATTGTCACCATGAATCTTATTACGAACGGGTTGTTGGTTCGGTTCCGAGTCAATCTGATAATTAAAAAACCAATTGATCCTTATTAAGTAAAAAATAAGGGAAGAGGAAATTGTATTGCAACAAGTTTCGAAAAGGATTAATAATCCTAATCCAAGGGCGGATCAAGAGGTGTATCTCGGGGGGGGGAGGTAATCTGGTGTGACTGGTCGCACAGCACACAATTTTTTCTTAATATCGGTAATTTCAAGGCGCATTCTGTACTTGTTTGCCAGAATATAAATACAAATTTTTAAGTATTAATTTTTAAAATTTACATTAAAAATAATTTTTTTTTTTTTAAATCTCACCCCTTTACCCCCCCTTGTATCCGCCCTTGTCCTAATCAGACCATTTTCACATTTTCCATCCTTCATCTCAATTTGGAGTTCTTGGGTCGATGCTCAGTCAGTCCCCTGCCCTTTTTATCTGGATTCTTATGAATCTCTTTCTTCTATTTTTTTTTGTTTGTTCAAAATGACATACATATCATATTATATACATGTTATTTCCTATATTTTCGAAAGAGGATCCAATTTCTATTTGGTCGTTAATCACCTGGGTTCCTTTGTCCTGGATGTTTTATGACCCTCCTCTCTTGATTCTCTTTTTTTTTCAGAGAGCAGCAGATCAATTTTTTCAAGCTTTTGTCGCTACGGGCTTAAGTGGAAGGGTTGAAGGGAAAGGGTTGTAACCCTTCTCGTTATTATAATAATAAAAAAGCCCGGCGGATAAAAGAATTTAATTGTTTTAAAAAAATGATCTTTATCAAATTAAACAAATTGCTATCATCGAATGGATTTTTTTTTTTCTTTTTATGTAATTATTAATATGTTTGAAATTGGACCTAATTTATAAAATCATATATAATTTTACTTTTGAAATTCAGTCGGAGGGCGGGCGGGGGAGGGGGGGAAGAAAAAAATAAATAGAGTTCGCCATCGAATTCGTCAATAGATCAAAGAACATTAATTTTAGTGTATAATTGCATAAATAATTGGTGTAAAATTTCATTTGGTTCTAATAACAAATTCTAAAATTTCATATTAGTCTATGCACCAGCATCGCTAGGGCATGCGGCAATTTGGGAGTTAAACCTCCCTATCACGAATTCAAAAATAAAATAGAAAAATGTTAAAATTCTATTATTATAAATTATAAAAAAATATTTTATATTATTTGAAATTATTCATTTGGGGGGAGGGGGGTGCAAAAGTCTAGGACGTCTACCCCCTAACCCCCACAAAAAAAAATTTCTGACTACAGTCCTGAGTATTGGCAAATTCTTTGGATAATAGATAAATTACTCAGGCTAATATTAAAAGGGTATTTAATTATGTACTATTTCCATCACTGCCCGAATCGTGGCATTTAATCATGTTTAGTACGTTGACATCCATGATGACATGCGCTCTTTTTTTTTTAGTAATAAAAATAAATTTATTTCGGGAAAAAAAAAGATTGAATGACCATAAACAATGCGAGGACATTGGAACCTGTTTTTAAATAATATCGTAAATAAAATTCTAGCGAGATGTCATTTCTTTTGTCTTGGTATTCATTGTAGTCCTATTCGCTGTATTTTAAAAATCATTGACCATAACCCTTAAAAGATTATATTCAATTTACCATTATGGGATAATAAAAAAAATTCTGATAACAAACTATTATTTGAAATTCCTACCGGGATCACCGTTTATTTATTCGAAGTGCTTTCGTGCACGAAGACACACACCTCAAACCTAACCGACCTCTGGCCGTAGCCATCTACCGGGACCCCGTGAAGTTACATCATTTCCTATCTCTAACTCTTTCAACTGGGCTAATTTCTATCTAATGAACTAATCCTTCCCGAGTCAAAAAACAAATTATAGTTCTAGCCTCAGAAGCCTCAATTTCTTTATTTGCCGCTCAGAAAGTATTAATAATTCTACTTTTAACACTCAAAACCCTCATTTAAGACTATGAGGTTTTAATTTGAATTACCGATTTATTTGAAATCCTAACTATAACCTCGAAACTCTCATTTGAGGTTTGTGAGGTTCAAACCAGTATAGAATAATTTCTATATGGATTGAGGTTTTTGAGGGCCAATTGTAGATTCTGCAGTTCTGATTTAAACCTCAAAGTTGTAAAACCGTCCGTAAGTAGGATTTTGAGGTACAAACTGAGATTACTTTCTATATTGAATCCAATCTCCAAAAAATTAAACTGACCCTCGAAAACCTCACTGAAGATTTTGAGGTTTAAATAGGAATTTATGTTTTGACTCGGGTCAATTACAGTTTCGCCAGATTCCTTTTACTAAATATCTTTCTATGCTGCTTGTTTGAGGAAGGACTCTCTCAGCACCTATTCCTTTCGAAGAGTGCATAAAGGATATAAATAAAACAAATGGCAATATGCCCTTTAATAGCCTACTAATAAAGGCTTGTAAAAAAATTCGATAACCTTATGCAAAAATATTAGTTAGAATTAATTAATTAATTTAAATTCTTAATTAAAGAAGAGCTAGCTGCTTGTTCTATTTTAGCTGCTCAAGAAGTAATTAGGTTTGTAATACAAAAACAAATATTTCTAACATTTTCATTTGTCTTTCCTTAATTAAAAAAAAAAAAAAAATGATCAGAGAAAAAAATTAACATTTCGATTTTTATAGAAAGTGGGGGAAACTTATCCTCCCCCTGAGAATAAGTTTTTGCTTTGATCAGAGGGAGGGGAAATCACTTTAACCCCAACTCTCTTTTTTTTTCTCATTCCAGAATTTTGCAAACGATTCTAGGTCAACCTGAGCGCCATTATCTGACTTTTCTTTTAAGAAGAAGAAATTAAATTTCCTCTGCCTTTCTTTGGGGAGTTAATAAAAATTACAATATCTACTGTAGGCCTATCTATATAAAATGAACGAGGAATATATAATAATATCAAAGAAGAACTAAATATATATGTAGATAGAGATATCCAAATGTTGATTACTAATTCGGTTTAAACTTCTATGTGAATTAAAAAAAAAATTTTTTTAACAATTTTCGTCACTTAATTTCGATTAACTCTGATTATTGAAGAATTTATAATCAGATTAAAATTTTGTCTACTCTTGGTTCATTGAGCACGGAATCCACGTAGCAAATCCATAACCGGTATCTATTTTTAAAAATTTTTTCGATTTTCTCAAAATTCGCTCTTTCGATTAAACTTCTTATTTCAAATATTTTTTATTTTCGAAAACAAGACTTTTAAAATAGCAAATACCGGGGAGTTTGTTTTATTAAAATTTTGGTAAATTAAAAAATAAAGACTCTCATGAGCGAGAGAAAAAAGAAAAAAAAAAGAAAAATTAATTTATGTATTCATTAAGTGGGCCATGGCTAAGTGGTAGAGTTTCTGAGTGTTGTGCCAGGGGCCAAGGGTTCGCATCCCGTCTCTTGCAACAAAAATTTATTTGATTTGAATTGGCTAGCAATCAAATTGAAATAAATAGAGACGGGGTCTAAAAGGCCTCAAATGACGAAAGAGACATGAAAGTAAAATTAAAAAAAATAATAATAATAAATGTTCAGAAACAGAGCAAGAAGTTATTACTAATCAAATTAGAGGTTTACTGTGCTCAAAAAATGTTACAGATGGAGGCGCATAACAAAATAATATTAATAAAATAAAATAAAGTGGAATTCATATTTTATTTTCAGGATTTATTAAGATCCTGAAAATAAAATAAATTTCAGTATTATTTTATTTTTTATTAATGTTATGCGCACTCCATGAGCATTAAACATCCATTTTGATTATTAATTAAGTTTATTTAAAGTAATTTTTCAGAGTTATATAATTCACAACTGCTAGGCAAAATATCATCATCTGGTTACTAACCTAAGATCCGGTCCTCGAATTTTGGAATTAAAAAAACGAACGACCTAACTTGATTTTTGTTTATCTCAATAAACCCGGAGACAATGGCTAATAAGTATTCCCTATCTGTAACCTGATGTCGACATCACTAACTAAAATAAAAACCCTTTATCGTCGATGAATCAGACACCAAATAAAAATACGAGTTAACGAAGATTTAATTAGTAGAAGATATTAAGAAAAAGGAGAGGGTCTGGAGCTTTGATCTCGTCCTGATTGCAATGTCCCTTGACGCCGATTGGATTATCCAAGGGCTTAAGACTCGCTGCTTGGGCAAACAATCCTGCGTTGCGTTACAGTGCGTTCCTGTTCGCCCAGCCCTTTGAACGTGCCCTCTAATTAAGTGGAGATGAAGTGCACCCAAAAAGGGGCCGGGGCCGCCCTTTTACTATGTTAATTATTAATAGAAATGTTGCATTCGTTTGGATTATTAGTGATTTTTTCAATCTCTTCTCTTGAATTATTAATGCCCTTCTGAATAAACTCAGGGAATGAAATAAATGTTTAAAATAATAAATTGTAAAATTTCGTGGAATATTTAAAGAAATATTTTGATATTTTACTCGATAAAGTAAGTATCCTTGGGATTTCTATTATATTGGGGTCTGTCACATGAAGGGAATAAACTACGAAGTTGACATTTTATATTTAAGTTAGATATACTTCCGAAAAGTTAAAATAAATTTTTGAAGAAAAACGGTCAAAAAGTATATACTTTACTGAAGTGCTTTTACTTTCTCTTACCTATGTATATAGGTAATATATATATAGAGAGAAAGTATTGGATTCATGTCAAAAATTCGATGTCGAGATTTTGATGGATCTCCACGTTTTGAGGTCCCCTGAATCCAAAAAATCTGGTGTGACTGGCGCACAGCACACAACTTTCTCTTACCTTCGGTAATCGAAAGTTGTGTACTGTGCTTGTCACGCCAGATTTTTTGTGTCGACATGTATTTAGTTCCCGGCAGTAGGGAATATTTGAATTCAGATGTAAATTTTTTTTTTTTTTTTTTTAAAAAAAACATTCACACTTTTTTCTCATTCACACTCACATTCACACACACATTCATACAGTCTTTTCGGCAACTTAGGCCATTTAAGACTTTGACGATAACCGTTGTAGAGAATATATCTATTGTGGGTTGAGGCATTTCTATTTAAGTCATCTGGTATCCAAATGGCTTAAATAAAATCATCGGACTGCCTGGGTCCGAACCCGCGACGTTTGGTATAGGAGGTAGGCGCGCTACCTACTACGCCAAACCCGGGGGCGATGTAAAATTTATAAGTATGGGAAAATATTTATATTTTGTAACCATGACAAACATTTCTCATATTTTTCCTATGAAGTACAAGAGTAAAGTGTGCTTCAAACAATTTTGAGGGCAAAACGAGAATATACGTTTGAAAGAGCATCTAAAAAATAATTGATTTTTGAATTTTAATCAAAATCGTTAGAGCGAATTTTGAGAAAATCGAAAAACTGAAAAAGTACATCAGTAAAGTACTAGTACTCTTTGGCCGATTTTGATTAAAAGCTTATTTTTCCGGTCCCGGGGGTGTTTAACTTATATATAAAATTTCAGCCTCATAGCTCAATTCCTTCATGCTTAAAAGTGAACACAGACACACACACACACACACCCACCCACCCACCCACCCACAGACAGACCATGTCGCGAAAACCACTTTTTTGGATTCAGGGGACCTCAAAACGTGAAGATCCATCAAAATCTAGACATCGAATTTTTGACATGAATCCAATACTTTCTCTCTATATATATATTACATATATACATAGGTAAGAGAAAGTAAAAAGTGGTTTTCGCGACATGGTCTGTCTGTGGGTGTGTGTGTGGGTGTGTGTGTGTTCAATTTTAAGCATGAAGGAATTGAGCTACGAGGTTGAAATTTTATATTTAAGTTAAACACCCCCGGGACTGGAAAAATAAGCTTTTAATCAAAATCGGCCAAAGAGTACTAGTACTTTACTGATGTGCTTTTTCAGTTTTTTTCGATTTTCTCAAAATTCGCTCTAACGATTTTGATTAAAATTCAAAAATCAATTATTTTTTAGCCCTCGGGGCATGGCGTAGAGGTTAGCGTGCTAACCTCGTATACCAAACGTCGCGGGTTCGGACCCCAGGCAGTCCGATGATTTTATATAAGGCATTTGGATACCAAATGGCTTATATAAGAATGCCTGGACCCCAATATGTATAATAATAAATAACGGTTATCGTCTAAAGTCTTAAATGGCCTGAGTTGCCGAAAAGACTGTGTGAATGTGTGTGTGATTGTGAGTGTGAATGAGAAAAAGTGTGAATGTTTTTTATTTAAAAAAAAAAAAAAAATTATTTTTTAGATGCTCTTTCAAATGTATATTCTCGTTTTGCCCTCAAAATTGTTTGAAGCACACTTTACTCTTGTGCTTCATAGGAAAGATAGGAGAAATGGTTGTCATGGTAACAAAATATAAATATTTTCCCAAACTTATAAATTTTACATCTGAATTCAAATATTCCCTACTGCCGGGAACTAAATACATGTCGACACAAAAAATCTGGTGTGACAAGCACAGTACACAACTTTCGATTACCGAAGGTAAGAGAAAGTTGTGTGCTGTGTGCCACTCACACCAGATTTTTTTTTTGCTCTTCCTTCCATAGAGCCAATGTTAATTTTAAATCCCTATGGGGATTTGTATGTTAATTTCGATTCAAAAGGGGGTCTTATTTGGAACTTTTTACATATTAAAAAAAAATTCCAATTCTTATAAAATTTTGTATTTATTTTGGATTCTCTATTGTGTACACAAATTATCCAAATATGAGATTAAAATTTTGAAAAATAACCATAGTTTATTTCAAGCAGTCAACATTTTAAATGCAAGTTGTCCAGCTTGAAATTAAGGTGCTATGGAAAACTAAATATATCTCAACACAAAAAATTTGTACGTTTAGCCACACCATATTTTTTAATAACTTATATAGTGAATATTTTTATAAACAAGGCAGGCCTGAATGATTAACGCCAAAAAGAGAGAGAGAAAAACAAACAAACAATGATGTCATTTGAAGTGTGCTGATATACAAAATTTCATATCTCTGGATCAATGGAAAAATTCAAAATAGATTAGAAGTTGTTATCAGGGCGGATAGACATAAAATTAAATAAAATCGTAAGTATAACCCTAACGTAAGTATAGCCTATAGTTTTCACTTCTGGTGTCAAACATCGATTCCGTCCCAGCGAAAAAAATATTTCAATGGAATTGGATACCAATCAATTGAAATAAATAGAAATGGGCTTTAAATGGCCTCAGATGACGAAAAAGATCTTAACATATTTTTTTTTTTAAATATCTTTTCTATCTTATTTTTTTAGGATTTTTAAAGAAGAAAATAATTCAAAAGAAAATTTACAAAAACTTAACACATTTGTTTAAAAAAATTAAAAATAGTATATAGGGTCTATATTATAAATTTTTAATTTATACCCTGTGGGGCATAAAAAAAAAAATTTCATATTCATTTGACTTTTAAAAAAGTTTTTGTTTTTTATCTTACATTATATTAATTCACTGCTGGTATTAAAATTAAGTACAAGCAGTTTGGAGAAATCTTCCCCAGAAGGGAAACAAAATGTTAATACCCTAGTATATAGAGAAAGTATTGGATTCATGTCAAAAATTCGATGTCGAGATTTTGATGGATATATACGTTTTGAGGTTCCCTGAATTCAAAAAAGTTTTTCCGCGACATGGTCTGTCTGTCTGTGTGTGTGTCCGTGACAATACTCAAGAACGAAAAGAGCTAGGAGGTTGAAATTTTATATTTAAGTTAAGTACTCCCCCCCCTGGGACGTGGCACGAAGATTTTGAACAAAATTAGCCAAAGACTATTAGTACTTTACTGATTTTAAGCATGAAGGAAGGAATTGAGCTAGGAGGTTGAAATTTTATATTTAAGTTAAACACCCTGTGGCGTGAAAATAAGCTTTTAATCAAAATCGGCCAAAAAGTACTAGTACTTTACTGATGTACTTTTTCACTTTTTTTCGATTTTATCAAAATTCGCTGCAACGATTTTGATTAAAATTTATAAATCAATTATTTTTTAGATTCTCTTTAAAATGTATATTCTCATTTTGCCATTGAAATCTTCTGAAGACCACTTTACTCTTGTACTCCATAGGAAAGATAGGAGAAATGGCTACTATGGTAACAAAATATAAATATTTTCCCATACTTATAAATTTTACATCTTGAAATTCGAATGTACAGTACTGTCGGAAACTAAATATATGTCGACTCAAAAAATACAAAATTTCTATTTTGTTTATTTGCTCCCTCCCCATCTACACACACTCCTTTCTGTAACTAATAAAATAATAAATTTCACTATTTTTATTCATGAAACTTCAATTTAATAATTAAATGATGGCCACATCAGTTTCGCCATTAATTTTCACTTATTGCATTCTCTGTATTTTATATATAAATATAATCATTCATCCCTCCGCCTTTTTTTTTTTTTTTGATGATTTTATTCCATCTTTAGTCATAAATTTTTCCAAGGGCTTTATCTCTCTCTCTCGTGCTTTAGCTTATTATTTTAACAATTTATTGGATTTTATAAATTTTATAATGCTAATTCCCTTTGTCAATTTTAAAACAAGCAGCAGTCGTATGATTAATTGGATTGTGATTGATGGATATATCCAAAATTGTGTGTAGGGCAGACGATACCTTAGACAAGATTTAATGATTGCGTGATGACATTGAAACATAAATCATTCGTTAGGTCTGTCTGTCGGCCTGTCCCATTTCGCTCCCCCACCCCTTCCAACCCCTATCTCTGTCTCTCTTATGATTTGATTAAATGAAATTATGACTGAGAATGGAGGGGGATGGTTTCGTTTTAACAAATGGTCAAGCACAAAAGCAGAATAAATCCGATATAAATCTTTAATAAATGTTTTATACTATTCTCCAAAATAAAAGCGATGACGAATTTTCGAAAAGAAGTATTGAGGCAAACAAAAAACTTTTGCCTGAACTGATAGACAACCAAAATAACACTTTATATTTACACTAAATTAAATATATTTGTTTATTTAGAGATGTAAGTAGTGGCTGTGTATGTTGATTAAAGGATAAATGGAAGCAGAGGCAGCCAAAAAATAAAAATCTCTGAATGGTTAACCAATCAGCCGGAGACGTTTCGGACTATTTATTATAAACCATCCTCAGTCCATTAATTGGTATATATAGTGGGCTGGGGATGGTTTATAATAAATAGACCGAAACGTCTCCGGCTGATTGGTTAACCATTCAGAGATTTTTATTTTTTGGCTGCCTCTGCTTCCATTTATCCTTTAATTTGTTTATTTATTTCTTATAAAAGACTTGAGTAAAAAAATCTGGCGTGACTAGTGACACAGCACTTCACTTTCTCTTAAATTCGGTAATCGAAAGTTGTGCTTGACATACCAGATTTTTGATTTTTTTTTAGATTCCCATAGCATTTTAGTTCCAAACTTCCGTTTTAAATGTTGATTGTTTGAAATAAACTATGGTTATTTTTCAAAATTTTAAACTCATATCTGGATATTTTATACTCAATAGAGAATCCTAAATAAATACAAAATTTCATAAGAATTGGAAAATATATTACAGATAAGTTAGTTATTCAAGCCGCTAAACTTTTTCGTGCCTGCCTCCCTACCCGGCCACTATACACACATGCATTGTAAGACGTTGTCACGTCAAAAATTTTTTAAATGTTTAAAAAGTTCCAAAGGGGAACCCATTTGAATCGAAATTAACATGCAAATCCCAATAGGAATTTAACATTGGCTCTATGGAAGAAAGAGCCGAAAAATGAATTTGAAAAATATGAAATACTATATCAGTAAAGTGTACTTCAAACAATTTTCAGAGCAAAATGAGAATATACATTTTTAAAGAGGATCTAAAAAATAATTGAATTATGAATTAAAATATTTAGAGACAATTTTTGAGAAAATCGAAAAAAAACTGAAAAAGTACATCAGTAAAGTGTACTTCAAATAATTTTCATGAAATAAAGTATCAATCCCTTAGCTCAATTGCTTCATGTTTAAAATTCAATTACACACAGGCAGACACACAGACTGACAGACAGAATACAGATACTCAATTTCAATAAAAATCTTGAAAAAAAATTCTTTTTTTTATATTCTTGCCAACAACAATCAGTCCAAGTAACCCCAGAATATACGATTTTAATATTTTCTAATTTCAAAAAGGTTACTCTTGACCCAAGGAAAAAATTTAATTATATATAAAGGTAAACAGTATATTAATTAAGGAATTATTATAAACAAGTAATCTACGTAAGCGTGTTTGATCCCTCCAGGCGAAATAGAATTTGTTATCAGTTATTCAATTTGCAAATAGACACACACACTCTACATAAACTATATATAGGCCTATATATTTATAACTATAATATGTGATTTTTTAAATAAAGACTAATTTTCAGCATTATATTTAAAATGAAGAGAGACTTTTCAATGGGTTAAATATATTTTTATCAAACCTTTTCCAATTCGCTCTTAATTTTTTTTTCCCTCTCTCGCGCTTTTTAAATGGAAAACATCGATCTCTTTATTCTATATAGTATGAATTTTTGAAACCAATGTTGTTATTCCGTTATTAAGTTCAAATGAATGAAAAGCTTTATTGGAGTATTTATTTATCCATTTTTAGAATGATAATCGGAGAGAGGGGTTTGGGGAAATTCGATTTTCCGGATTTCATCAGAGAATGGCTTATACCATCCTCCGTCAAAAAACGATTTAGAGTATTATTAGACATGTAGAAAAAGAAGATGTATTTCATAACGAACTGATTAATTAAACAATTGTAATCGAGTCGAAGGAGTAATTAAGTCATGTCCAAATTTGAGGCTGTCAAGGGGGCATATATAGATAGGGTGAGTGATCGTTTTTCATTTTTTAATTGATCTTTTTAATTTACAGTCATATTAAAGTAACATGTGCCCAAGCAATGCTAGATGGAGTAGATTTTTTCAATTAATTTGAAATAGAAATTTATTGGCAATTTTATGGAAGATTTTAAAGTAAGAATTATTTTTAGTGCGGTATTTTTTGAAGAATCTTACCGCACGGTACAAATTATAGTCTAAACATCACATTACTAACACGTTACTATCTCTTAACATCATTTTACTTTCTCTTACCTCTATATATATGTTAATATATAGAGAGAGAAAGTAGTTGGTTCATGTCAAAAATTCGATGTCGAGATTTTGACGGATATACACGTTTTGAGGTCCCCTGAAACCAAAAAAGTGGTTTTCGCGACATGGTCTGTCTGTCTGTG